>QNGE01003326.1:19327-87358 GCA_008508345.1 Paragonimus westermani | reverse complement strand
AGGCGAACCGCACGGCATCAGCCCCCGAATGCTGTCGATGCGCCTGCGACTCGGTCGAGGTAAGTGTGCTACATTTGTTAGTGTTTATGGTCCAACTATGTGTCACACTGATGATACAAAGGACCAGTTCTATGATCAGCTGTCCGCCACAATCCGGTCTGCGCCGGTGAATGACCGCCTGTTTGTTATGGGTGACTTGAGCGCTAGAGTTGGTCGCGACTCGGTAGCTTGGCCGGGAGTTCTCGGACCCTACGGCATTGGTTCAGTCAACGCGAACCGTGATCGTCTGCTGCACGTGTGTGCTACTCACGAGCTGGCTATCACGAACACCCGATTCCAGCTGGCTGCGAGCGACATCACGACGTGAACCCATCCACGAAGCGGTCACCACGATCTGCTTGACTACGTGATTGTGCGGCAGCGCGACATTCATGAGGTGCGCATCACTCGCGCGATGCGTGGCGCTGAATGTAGCACGGATCATAAGCTGGTCAGGACCAAATTGTTAATCCATGTACGCAAGTCCGTTTATTGTAGATGTTTTGGACAACGGCAGAAATTGGATATCAGACGGCTGGAGAACTGGGAGACGAAGACTGCCTTTCAACGTGCAGTCGTCGCCCGTCTGCAAAACGTTCCTGTATCCACTACCCCCGTGGGTATGTGGCAACATCTGAAGGAACAGATTATGGCAGCAGCCACCGGGACGATCGGTGTGGGGCGCAAGAAACGCCCGGACTGGTTCGATGACAACGTGGCTATCTCCAACTTGGTACGAGAGAAGAATGCCGCGTTCGCCACATCTACACTGGACCCGGCCAATGGAGCGAAGAAAGCCACGTTCCGGAGCATCCGCCGTCAACTGGCTGAGTGTGTTCGCGGAACTAAGGGCAACTGGCGGAGGAAACAGGGCGCGCGCATGCAGGGCTTCGCAGATCGTCGGCAACACAGGGAGCGTTACGATTCGCTTAAAGCGATCTGCGGTCCGTCTATCCAGTGTACTAAAGCACTGGTAGACGTGGACACCGGCTATTCTTGCAGTGCCAGCCGGAAGACATCATGAGGATATGGCGCAAACACTTCGTCAGTCTGCTTAACCTCCCTACTACAATTGATTGGGTTGGTGTGAACAGCCTGCCGCAACAGGACATCAAATCTTCGCTTTCTCATGCCCCAGATTTGTTGGAGTTGCAGAGGGCTATCAGTCAACTGCGCAACGGGTAGGCTGCAGGCGAGGATGGGCTGCCAGGTGAGATCCTGAAGAATGGCGGTCCGGCGTTGGAACGCGCTTTGCTCCAGCTGGTTCACTCCATTTGGGAGCACGAGGCAATGCCACAAGATCTCAAGAATACCCTCAACGTACCCTCGTTCAAATGTAAGGGTAGCAAGCAGTGCACCGACAGCTACCGAGGTATCAGTCTTTTGAGCTGTGAAGGCAAAGTACTTGCCAGAATCCTCCTGAACCGGTTGAATGCGACCGTTGTGGAGGTGAATGTTCCCGAGGAGCAGTGCGGATTCCGGGCGAGTCGGAGTACGATCGACCTGGTGTTTGCTACTCGAAAGCTTCAGGAGAAGTGCTGGGAACGGAATCAGTCCCTGTATGCCTTGTTCGTGGACATCACCAAGGCGTTCGATTCCGTGAGCCTCGAAGTGCTGTGGACGGTGCTTGGTAAGTTTGGATGTCCAGGAAAGTTCGTTGCTATGGTTAGATTGTTGCGTGTGGGCATGAAGGCGAAGGTGCAATCGTGTGGATCGACTTCTGATGACTGTGAAATCGTCACTGATGTGAAGCAGGGTTGTGTCCTAACCACAACCCTCTTTAGTTTATATTTGACTGCGATGGTAACAGTTGCTCTTCAGAACTCTGGAGAGGATGTTGTTGAGGTAGAGTGCCGGACGGACGGACGGCTGTTGAATACCCGACGTTTCGGCGCCCCAACCCGTTTAACTACCTCAATGATGCGCATGCTTCTTTTCGCAGATTACTGCACATTGTTGGCACACAATGAAGAAGAGTTGCGACGTCTGGCTATAGCCTTCGCGTCAGCAGCATCAAAGTTTGTATTAGACATCATCACAGGTAAGAGGTTTTCGTTCTTTCAAACTTCTCCAACAGGAGGTTTTGCTCCTGCGCTTTCACTGCAAATTTGCGTCAATGGAGACTTCGTATGCAGCTGTGCGGAATTTTGCTACCTGTCTAGCAGTTAGTCGACAGATTTGTCCGTGGACCGCCTGCTGAGAGCGCGTGTGGTGGAGGCCAGTGTTGTTTCCGGACGTCTTGAAAGAAGTGGCTGGAAGAATCATAGCCTGAAGATGGCCACGAAGCTGTGTGTCTACCACTCAATGGTGCTGTCTATACTGTTGTATGGCAGTGAGACGTGGACATTGTACCAGTGGAAAGTGCGCTGTCTGAAGCGTGTTTGCAGTTGCTGTGTTTTAGAGGTATTTGGCGGTCGAACATGGTTTAGAACATTGAGGTGCTGTAGAGAAATGACATGAACGGGATGGAATCCCTGTTGGTGCTGAGTCAGCTTCGTTGGCTGGGTCACGTCCGACGAATAGACGATGACCGTATTCCAAAGCAGATGATGTGTGTACGGGTGAAAGTAGGTAAGAGAAATCCTGATGGTCACAAGCGGAGGTACCAGGATGTTGTGCACGTAAGTCTTTCACGTTGTAACATTGATTTCAGACGTTGAGAAGACAGCGTTGAACCGGAAGACCTGGAGGAATACGATCTGGACGGATGGTTTCAAGTTCAGTGAGCAGTGATTGTGAGGCCGAGTACAAAAGCTCGTGGTACGTAAGGGAACCACCGGTGCCATAGGTCGCGGTGACGTGACTATATGGCGTTGCGATGTGTGCGGCCGCAAATGCACTGGCCGTTTATGATTAGTAGGTCACCAACCTACTCACAACGCACCGTCAGCAAAGAAACGACGACTGCGTTAGGCTCAGGTAGGCCATATCAGTATATTTATTCTATTTCTGTTAATGATTGCATCGGCCAAGACCATGGTTGTCTGGCGAGTAATCCTCTCCTCTTTTCAGAAATTCGGGTGTTTGCGGTCCTCTACCTGTTCTTTTCTCCAGCTATATTATTGTATGGTAAATGGTTTGTCTGTTCTTTTCGTAATCTATTCTGTATTTTTTGTCATACTTATCTCTTCTAGAATACCCTCACACGCACTTCTGTACTGAATTGCTTTTTGTGTTACACTTTACACATCTTTCTTAGTCTAGTTCGTGTCATTGCAGTCTCACTGTATGTATCCATCGAGTGATAAGGGTTTCCTTTTTTGTGCTGGCCAACCAATTGATTAACTAGCATTGGACGGCTGGAAACAAAGGCTTCACTCACACACTTACCGGACTTATTCCTTCGAGTTCACACTGGATATAAGATCTGTGCGTGGACCCGCAAGTGGCCCAGCGCAAGTCATTTGCGATTATGGTTAACTGTAGGCGACCTTTGGCTTCAATCACTGTGACGAGCTGATTCGAACTCGATGTCGTCAACCGTGTGTTCTGCTCTGGCCTTTCGTGCTACCTTGTGATGAAGATCGGGCTTGCGTTCTATCCAGATCCAGCGGGCTACCGTAACGTGGCATTCGCGAAGTGCGTATCACGTGAGTGATGTGCTGAGTTGAATCAAGACAATATTGCTTGTTTGTGTTTGTAAACCTGGCTGTTGTAGGTCATCTATGCAACGACGAAAACTAGGGATTATGAGGGTGAAGGACTCAAAGACAAGGATGGTAGTTCAGTGTGCTGCTGCCGTTTGTCCGAAAGATCTCGATTACGACACTCTTGAGGAAGGCCACTCGAGTTGATTTAAACTGACTCTATCTGGCTAGTGTGAACGATGCCATGTGCAAGTGTGTTGCCTAAAGAAATGACGAAGGAGCTTCCATGACATGACTATGGCCAATCAGGAATGTCCTGACCCCTCTACTGTCATTGGTCTTATAACTGTCAAACCGGTGATTGTTCCACAACCCGAGTGTCTGGAGAAAACAAGACGATTGGCGCCTATCTACCTCACACTCTCTGGCCGATTGCTTAATGTGCTGTCACCTTCAAACGTGCTTGTAACCCGGTACATAACCATACCTCTCGTTCTTCTGTATCCACTGCGTCCAGACCAACAACCAGCTCGAATTAGTTCATTAATTGCTGTTAATCTAACAAGTTCGATCACCCAAAAATGTGTTTGGATGACGCAACCGTTGTTTAGTTTTACTCACCACTTCAAATACACGAGGATGGTATCTCACTATTGCTGATAATATCCTAGTCAAGAATATCGATAATCAGTTTTCATTGAATTATGGAAACCACCGCGATATCTCACCAAGTACTGAGAACATTCTGGTAACAATGACTAACTACTCCTGAACAATGTGAAAAACGCTAGATTAGAAGAAAATGGAGAGCTGGTTTTGTCTGATGCCACGGCGCGCTTCAGTCCCCCCATTGGTCTTACACTGGCAAAACAAACTACTGCGACTACTTAGAGAAGAAGCGTGACTCATCTGATCCTCTGAAACAGCACAGTGATTGATTGCATGAAGCTGTATACTGACATAATTTAAATTCAGTGGCCAAGTCATCGAACGGCATAGCGGAACTCTAACTGGTTCGCTTATATCTGGATTCACAGCCAGGACGCTTCTGTAAGGATTGGAAAATATCTTACTGTCCGGAATCAAAGTAAGACTGTGAATATGATATGCCCATCTTAAGTTAGCAACTCCTAATTGGTTCGTGACATATAAACTATCCAAAAACTTTGTTAACGATAATAACTTAACCATCACGGTTGAAACCGGAACAGGTTACCTGTCTTGGATGTACTGTTCAACCGAAAGCCTGTTGGAACACACGTTAACACAATTGACTGAAAACGAATGCATCGGGATCAACTCTTCATTTTTTAACATTGATCACCCAACCGGTCACGAAAGTGCTGCATTCAAACTCTGTTTGAACGAAATGAAATGCATTGTGGTATCATCGAGTAAGGAAGAGTAGTATATGTAGCAATTATATCTTAGCAGTGTCCAGTGCAGAAGGGTAGAGATACTCAAAGATTACGAAAACATTAACAAAAGAGATCGTTCCAACGCACGTCAAAACCTTATCAGGAATAACAGTAAAGCTTGCGCATCCACAAAGCCCCATATGAACGCACGAAACAACGCCATACCAACCCTAAAAAGAATGTTGCTTAAACCAGTAAAACAACTCACACCTATCGATAAAAGAGACGTTATGTACAAAACCAATCTCAACGGATACAAGAAGCTTTAGGTCGGCCAACCACACGAAAGTTATTTGCATGAATGTGTGAACATGGGGCTCGATCGATTTCCGTTAATGTTGCCCTTCTAGGATCGAACTGAATAGGGATTCAAACATTCTGAATCAAGCAAACACCAAACTAGCAAGACATTTTCTTGAATGTTGGGATTCATTAACCCGGTTGATAAACATACACGTAGAATTTGGCGAAATGTATGGACGGACGTGATTCAAAGTCTGGGGTGTGTGTAAAAACAGCCTTGCCGACAGAACGTTTCAGAGCGAATCAAGCACGTCGGACCGATGATCAAAGATGAACAATGGATAGTCAGTTTAGATTGAGATTGAAACCAAAGTGACCGGTCCAGAATTTTGATCAAAAGGCCAACCTACTTTTTATATGAGCCTTTCTCTATAGTAAATCATCATCCTTTCTTTTCATACCTATACAGTCGAAACGCCACACACTAGTGATATCTTGTTTAGTGATGAGACATTTACGCTCTTTGTGCCCATAAGCGAAATGTGTGCGCTTTGTGTGATGGGCCAGGTTGCATGACGCAATTATGGTGTGCCAAGGCTTCTTTAGCCTTGCAATTTTCTAAGTCTGATTGGACTTCGTCATGCGACCTTCCTGATTGGACAATTGATCCCTAGCGTACACATGCCTGCGTGATGTCCTTGCACTGAATAGTGCCATACCGTGCGCTCGTGCATATGTACTGTTACCTACAGTTTCTAGCGCAAATTTCTTCCCTGTTACGACAACCTACTACCACTACTACTACTACTACTGCTATATCGTTTATTTTGAAAAGCACTGTAAGCGGCTTCTTGCAAAGAAAGTACAACCGGCGACATCAATATGAAATAAGAGAAATGCAATGAGGAGTATGCAGAAACAAGCTCACAGTCAAATGTTAGGCGCTGCGTAGTTGGCAACACTGTACAGTCAACAGGTCCTCGCATAAGAATGACAAACGTTAATAGTTCAAGCATCAAACAAAAGGTTGGCGGTGTGTACCAAACAGTGTACAGAAAAATTGAGGGGCAGGATAGGAAAAAACTCGGTGAAGGTGAAATATAATAGACAGTAAATCCCACAAAATTGCAGGCTCTTCAGGGCACGAAGGTGCTATCACAGTCAAGGCTCACGCATCGGGACAGAATGTCCTTCATAGAGAGACGACTGTCAGGGAGGTGGCAACAGTCAACGCCAGGTTCCCCGCATATAGGTGTCGTAAGTTTTCAGGGAACCAAGAACAGTTAGTAGACATAGATCTGTGACTGCATAAGAAGGCAATCCGAGTCGAAGAATAGCGCTACATGAAGCAGGGAACATGATTCCGCGAAAGGAAATAATCACAGGTGAATGAGAGACAGAGTTCACCTCACAGCTCATGGTATGGAGCGTGGACAAAATGGCAGCTTTATGGGAGTCAGTACCGTATTTCGCAGTCTTGTCGGTCCAGGCAAGTTGGCAACGGTAGTCGTCCACTATACTGACATCAAGCACCACAGCAGCGCCGCCACGAACCGCGATCACATCGGGTTTGATAAACGAGCTCGCCGTTGGTACTCGCAGCTCCTCGAAGACTGTATAGTCCAAGTTACGCAGTCGTCTCGCCAGGTCTTTAGCCACGCGGTTATGTCGAGCACAACGCGCATCGTGAGTGATCCAGCATGATTGCAGAATATGAGCGAGGCTTTCTGGTTGACCACAGTTGCCACGGCAGAGAACTGACTGGCCGCTTCGGTCACCTCGTGAGTTTCGGACCTTGGTCCGCAGCAGACTACACCTGAGCTGGATAGCACGAATAAAGATCCTGGGGAAGATGCGATCTGGATTGAACAGCCAACGATTGGAGAGTGGAGAGCGTGATACTTCCCGAAGACCACAGCCATCAAGCGAGTGATAAAGCTTATTGGACCATGCAGAGTGGGCTTCCTCCTTGCTCGTCACCACTACACCCTGGACGCGTACCGGGACATTTACTTCCCTCAGGATAGGGCCAAACGAATGGTCTTTGACCACATTCCGCAGAACTGGACATTGACTAGAGAGCAGTCTCTCCAGTCGGGATTTGCGCGAGATGGGGATAGTGGTGGATAAACTCGGGATGCCCAGACCCCCCAAACGAATTGGGGTGTGGATGTAGCTGATGGGCGTGTCCTTGGGAAGGCGCAGCCATTGCCGAACAAACTGGCGGACGGTACAGTCCATTGCTTTGAGCGTGTTCCGGTGCACTCGACTCAGTATCAACGAGTGATTCATCTTGGGGATCAAATGTTGTCTCAGCAGATCTAAACGTTGATGCGGCTTCAATGGCGCTCTGGTCGTTTCGTCCAGCATCGTGCGAAGCTGCAGACGGTGATTAGTGAATGCTTTACCTTTCCAGGTGAACGGGATACCTAGGTAGGTCACCGTGTCAATGGCGCTTAGTGAGCGGATAGTATCCGGACCGAACTGAATAGACTCGTTGGAGATGGCGGTCACATTGTGTTTGTGATCACCGCGAATGACCATCAGTTTCGTTTTGCGCGTGTTGATCTGCAGCCCGGATAATTCCAGAGCACTAGCGGCGGCTGCAAGCTTCTCGGAGAGTCGCGTGGGGTTTTCAGCAAGGAGGATCAGATCGTCGGCATAGGCAAAACCGCTGACCAGTGTGTCGTGGAACTGGTAGCCAAGCTCCGGTCGAGAAAGGGCCAGCACCTCATCCATCGCCATGATAAACAAAAGCGGGGACAGTGGGTCACCCTGGCGAACGCCACGCTGGGACCGGAGGACGGTGCTGCCAAGCGTGACGGAAGCATTCCGATAGGGGTCTGCAATGTAATGTGTCAGAGATGGAGGGACACCGAAAGCTTGAGCCGATCTGATAATAGAGATTTGTGAAATGGAGTCAAATGCTTTGGACACGTCGATAAAGGCCGCTTAGAGACTTGAAGAGGTCGTGCATGAGTTCCAAAGCAGCGCATGGATTATCGAGGTCGCCTCGAGGCAACCGTCACGATGTAGGAAAGCAAACTGAAGAGCGGGCAGATGCAGGCGCGTGTTCCAACGATCAGCCAATATCTTATGAAAACAACGAATCAACGTTGAAGATACGGCGATTGATCTGAGCTCAGCTGGGGATGAAGGATTGTTAACTTTCGGTACTGGCGTGATGCGAGAGCGGCACAGATGGATCAAGCAACCTTGGGTTAGCAAGAAAAGTTTGAAGTTTCCGGCCAGGGCGTCAGCTTTCATGCGCTTCAAATGTTCGGACAAAAGCGTGTCCAACCCTGGAGCAGTGTTTCCCATTTGCTTCAAGGTGCGTGATACCTCATCTCCGGTGATCGGGTCGACCATTGAGCAGTCGGGAGGCAGAATCGTGCGGGACGGTCGCTCATCAGGGTGCGGATGAGCCGGTAGTACTTTGGACCAGTATTCGTTGGAACTATCCGGAAGGCCACGGTCCATTTTGTAGGCAGTTCTCTAATTGCCAGAAAAAAACTGCAAAAGCAGCATCTTTCCTGCGCTGGTGGTACAGTGTTTGAATCGCTGCATAGTTAGCTTCCCTTACCTGTTTGCTGATCACGTGGGCTCCGATGTTAATGCGATCATGTCGTCAGGTAGTCAGTCGCCAGATGTACAGAAAAGTTCGTGCGGCATGCATGTTCAACTGCGACTTAGCTTGTACCATCGCAAAAATACCTGCCTGAAGACCGCGGGCAATAGCTAGTAATTTGTCGGTTTGTGAAGAAGCCTCGCTATTGAACTCCAGCTGGGTAAAAACTGTTTGGGTCGAACGGGAAAACCACTCGGATTTTCCAGCGGCTTGGGACTCAGTACCAGATACCACGTTGGTCTGCGAGACAGTGGCTGGATTGGCAATGGGGACAGGAATCTTCTGCCAACTCAGTGCACACAGACGCGTCAGGATGCTCTCTACGGTAAGACCTGGGAAAAGTGGCAGCATCCGATTATGGAGATCTCGTCAAGTAGAGCACGACGGGGCCAGCGCATCGGCATACTTGAGAAGAGAAGCCTATTCTTGCTGAGACTAATTTGTTCTGGCGAATTTCGTGTGGTTAAGATTCTCACGGTTGCGTTCGACTGGATGAGCATGCCTCCTGTGTTTACTGGGACCGATTTTGGTGGAAAAGGTTCGATCACAGTCGGCGCAGTCAAAGACTGTGGCATGCTGGACGTCTACTTCTTGCTGTCGATCATTCCTGCGTCGATGCATACGAGTATGCGCCGACAAGCCAGCGTTCGATTTGCAAATTCGACCACATTCTGAATAGGCGTACTCCGCTCGCCTATCCTGTGTACTGGTAGAAGCCCGTACGGAGGTGCTGGCGGTAAGTTCATTGTATTGACCGATTGTAACGAGTACTGTAAAACCAGGGAGGGTGGTTGGCCCTATCTGGAGTTGCTTAACGCTTAGCCAGTCAAGGTTTACATCAAGACCGCCCAGTAGGCACTACTAGTAATATTACTACTAATATTGCTGCTATTTAGCATTTGTTTTGGCGGGCAGTTTAATCAACTTCATTCAAAAAATAGAAAGCGCTGGCACCAGAAACAATCAACAAACATGTAAAAAAGGATGTTTCGAACAAGCTGACAGTTTAGCGTGGAACAATAAATGAGTAACATCACTGTACTATGAACAAGTCCTTCTATAAGAGTAGCAAATGTAAGTAACTCCGCAGTCACTACATGAAAGTGTTTTGTATGGTGTTAGGAGCAGAAAGACCAACGAGTGGTCACTGAAAATCAAAGACTGTCCAGGGCACCGGGTTATTAGCACGGTCATGTCAGGTGGTGGAACGGGAAAATGTTCCTTTATGGTGAACTATCTGTTATAAAAGTGGCAACAGTCGACGGCGAACTCCCTGTTTAAATGTGTCCCACATTTTGAAGGAATCCAGAATGATCGGTAGACAAAAATCAGTGGCTGCATAAGTGGGTAGTCCCAGTCGAAGAATGGCGTTATGTGAGGAAGGATATATGAACTGATAAGACGTGGTGACCACAGGAGTGTGAGAAATTGAATCCATGTGACACACCATACTGTAGAGAGCCGAGTGAATGATGGCATTATGGCAGTCGGTCCAAGCAGCTCGGGTTCGGTAGTCATCCACTATGCTGATGTCTAGTAGCACACCTTGGTCGTCACGAGCTGCGAACGTTTCGGGCTTGAAGTACGGGGTTGCGTTGGTATTCGTAGCTCTTTGAAGATTATGTAACCGAGACTGCGTAGTCTTTTACCGGATTTTTTACCACGCGCACCGAGTAGTCACTTAAGAAACCTGAAACGCTGATCAATGTGTCGTGGAACTGATAACCAGGCTTTGAAGACGATAAAGCTAACACTTCGCTCATTGCCATAACGAACAGCAGTTGTGATAACTTGGCACTGTGACAGACACTGTGCTGGGACCGGAAAGCAAAGCCTTCAGGGGTGATAGACGCATTCCAGCAGGGATCAGCAATATAGTGTGGTAGAGGTTGAGTAATACCGAAAGCCTGGGCCTATCTGAAAGTCGAGTCAAGCAAAATAGAATAAAACGTCTTAGACGTGTTAATAAAAATTGTACGTGGATTGGAAGACGTTAAGCGTGAAATCCGAAGCAACATAGAGAATAATAGGGTCGCTAAGGAATGCAGAGATGCTGGCTGAATGGTGGGCAAATGTAAACGCTTGTTCCAGTGACTAGCCAATATCATACAGAAGCAACGTGCTGACGTTCAAGATACGGCAGTAAGCCCCAGATGACTGGGACAGAATGGTTTATTCATTTTGAGGACAAGCATGGGGCGAGTGCAGCACAAGTAAATCGAACAGCCTTTATCAACAGGAAAATTTTTGATATATTCAGCCACCTCAGCGTCTTCCGTAAGCTGCAGATGTTCGAGAAACAACTTCATTAACTCTGGAGCAATGTTGTCGACACATTTTATGATGTGAGATACTTCATCGTTACTGATCAGGTCGACCTAGGATCATTGTGGAGGCGGAATCCTGTGAGACGATCATTCATCCATGTGCGACTGGACAGATAATATCTCGTGGCTCGTCTTGTAAACAGTTCACTAGTTTCCATCAAAAGCTGCGATGATTGCATTTTCCTTCCAATGATGTTACAGTGTTTTAGTAGGTGCACAGCTAGTTATATGGGTGTTCATTGCAACAACATCACACCACCAACTGACCATTCGTCAGGTGTACGAAAACGCATGAAAGACATGCATTTTCATTTGTGACTTCGCCAACACCATGATGAAAGTGTCCTTTTGACGACCAAGGTCAATTTCTTATGGTTCACTGCTGTGTGTGGAGGCCTCGCTGTTAGACTCGAACTGGGTTACCACAATCAGAGTTTCCCACTGTTTGGAACTAGACAGTCAACATTATGTTTGACTGTGAACTGATGAATATCTTAGGAACTAAAGCACATCCTCCTCGCTAAGTCAATGTTTATAAAGCAGCCAAATGCTCGCGAACGAATGACCTGGGAACTACACATAAAGCCGGTGATAAAGTTCACATGGAATAGGACACAAAGTGGTCACTTCGTCGGTAAGTTTGCCGAGAGAATTCGATCCATATTCAGACTAGTTACGTCCCGCAGTTTTTATGCTTCTGAATTTCTCTCAGTGGCGTTCGTTAGGATGCGTTTGTTTTCTGTGTTGGTTCGGGTCAATTTTGGTCAGAAAGTTACATTCACAGTGGGCTCAGTCAAAGTCTGTGCGACACTATCTAATTCCTGTTCTACTTCATTTTCGCCTCAATGCATACGAAAGTGCGTCGACAAATCAGCGTTAGGTTTACACATGTGACCAAATTCGGCCGTATGGAGTGGCTAACCATTTCTGGAGTTTTTCAACGCTTGATCAATCTCAGTTTGCACCAACACTGTTTAGTTGGCACCATGAGGAAGTGGTTCAGCTGACCAACGGCTACTGCTACCGTTACTTAACTGTGCTCAACTCGTAAATTCTCAGTACAACAATCTACAACCTAAATACTAAACTGTACGAGCAGCCGAGCACCCAAACGGTTAATCCGAGCTAACAACTTCTTTACAATTATCGGCAGTTAAAAACCCTCGAGCGCTAATGTTTCATACTGCCTCAAATTAACTTGACATTGTATGAACCAGATTGACGGGATGTTGTATATTTCGACGTCGGTTAAGTTATCGCGATCGTCATATCTGGTAATGTTTCGAGTGACACGCTCGTATAGTATGCAAAAATTCACTGCTTTACGCTTTACGCTTTTCAGTTACGAGTAATCGGGAGCAAAACGACAGCTTTTATGGAATTTGAGAGGAAATAACCTGCTCTACTTTACACGTGTGTGACACAATTTATTCAGCTAAACTATGTATTCTGGTTGAATATTGCACTGTATAGACAAAATGTTAACCGTTATAACTGACCCGTCAGTGTTGAACAACAACACTTAATGAATGCGTTGAACATCGATTGCATCCATCCATCGATTGCACTGACTATGGAATGAAATACATTTGACATAATGGGGTCAGTATGTAATTGTGTAGCTTATCTCATTCATGCCAGCTGTACACAAATTCCTAATATTGTTAACTGCTAGAAACTTATTGACCATAGGTCATCAGCGTGACATTTGAGCCTATAAATGAGTCCGGTCTTTAGAATTTCTTTAAGATAATCACCAATACATCTTTGGACTCGGACGACACTATTCTTGACCCTGAGTCATATGTGGATATAACAGTGTGAATACAATATTAAGTCAGGTTGTGTGCTCAATGTATAGGTTGTAATTAAACGAAGTACAGTACGCGTGACATCTAGTGTACGTACTGCTCATATCCGTGGCAGTATTTATGTAAGTACGTTAGCGAACTACTCAACTGCAAACAGTTTTTCGTGATGGTCCAATACATCCAGCAGAGTTTCGGGCATATTTGTTACACGTTACTCCGATGTACATTTCGTACTTTATGTTGACAGTGTCCACTGACGTAGATGGTTTGCGAGTCTACCACGGAAATACTCAGCTTTATCGTGTTGAGTATTAATTCATCCGCTCAAAAGTTCGAAGGCTACACACGTTAGAAAATTCGGAGTACGACGAGAGAAAAACAGAGCAGATAGAAAAACGGAATTATCGCTTAATATATTTAGAAGAGACTCCTTAAACCTTGGTGAAAAATTCAGTATTTCAAGAGTCGCCAACATCTTCGATGCCCATGTTGATGAATCACTACTCACGAGCTAATTTTGGTGAGCGTTTGTATGTGATACTCCAGTTGTACCAAACGTTAGGTCACTGGCGCAGTGGTCAAAAGGATTGCTCGATGTAGGCGTGATAGGATTTCTAGTCCTGTACGTTGCACGAAAATGCACTACTGATGTGGTCTAACAAGAGCGAGACTCGGAAACGGTTGGCTGGAGATTTTATCTGAATGCGAAGGTTAACATCATTTGTGAATGATGTCCAACTTGTAGTTCATTATTTGTTTATAAATGTCCAATCAACTTGAACATTCTAGAATGAACAAGGTTCGAAGGAGTGTGTAGGTTGCGTCATCACTCTTGAAATTTGACCACAGGCCTTCAAATGCCAGTTCCGATATCAACAGAAGGGTCAACCACACGCTCGATAACTTACTGGCATTAATCGCACTAATTTGTAGATGGAATGTTTGCTTACTCAGGATCGAATTTTTCATTTTATGCGACGCCAAGGTTGTTACTAAAGAGAATCAGCAGTAAAAACGTAAATTCGGACACTGAAATTTTTTCGCAGCAATTCGAGACTCCCGCAGGTTTTCTTGAACATATATGCATATAATCTAACCACCTTTCATATGACTGGTTATTTCAAAAAACAATTGAAACTACGTACCACGTGACAACCTGCATTCTAGATTCATCTGCTTAAGTCGCAAATTCTTCTGCGGTAAATGTGAGTAACGTAAATGAACTGAATTTCCCAAATATGCCTATTGATAAATTGTTGTAACAACCTGTTATGAAGTTTTTTTTATTCTAGACATGTTCATGGGTGAAACCCGAGTACGGTACTTTTTTTCAAATAGGGTGGCCGGACAGTCTATCTTAATGCGAACGTCGTGGTGATATTCAGTTGGAACTTCTCATAAGCATTTTTATATTTGCGCATGTCCTTACTAGACACTGGTAATGTTGAGTCACTCATTTCCTGGTTTGACTTGGTCAAGTTATTACCTACAGTCACAATCCAACTGAATTCCGATTTGCCTCGAGTTATCCCTGGTCGTGAACTACCTATAGCAGGATCTCGAGCGAGTGCTGTTCATGACAGTAAGCCGAAACTTTCTCATCACAGATTGTGATTCCACAACTCTCATGGTAAATGTTCTAAAGGTACCCCGTGCTTTAACTCGTAGGTGACTAGCTTGCGATGATTGATGGATCGGTGTTCATGAAAAGGCAAGTCCTTTATTACTGTTCAGGTGATTGGGTACATTTGATAAAGGTACCATGAATCTCACAGCCTGGACTACGCTCATTGTCACAGCTGTGAAATCTTTTGACAAAGCTCTTTAAGTTTGTTGTGATTAGCGTGTTAGGCCAAGTGAACTAGCAAAATCCACCTACATCATAGTGGAATGTGGAAGTATTCGTGATAAGTCAGCTGATTCAAGGATATTTTCTATGAATCACATAGATGATATTTACCCGCAAATACCTTTGTATAAATCAAAGTTACGATTACCAACATGCCATACATACAGTGCCATCATCGCTTTCTTTCTTTTGATTTGCGTGCGCCATGAAAGGCATTCTGGAGACGGAGCATATCATAACGTATCTGACATTTCGATGAATAATCTCTTTTTTCAGCCATTACGGTGTTTTCTCGAAAAGATTATCGACATTACTGCCAACAACTGATCATTCTAGGCACTAACGTGAATGTCTAAAATATTTGGTGAATGGAAAGTGATTTAGACTTGTCTCAAACCATCTAATTCTGCTAACTGACGCTTCTGTTTCCAGAGGCTTTCCGGAACTAAGAAAATTGCTGAGGACGTGTAGTATTAATGTTGAACGTCACTTTCGTGTGGTTTTTCAGGTGTGTTCTGGTAGACAGATCAACATAAACCATGTATTCACAATTAGGGTGATCTTCTTGAGCCTTAAGCCATTCCTTTCTCCATTCCCTCGAAAGTTGTAGTCCATGCTCATTATTGACGTATTATCAGATAGGAATGACGTTGTTTTAGAACAGAATGAGAAACCTTCAAGCGGTTTCTCACGAAAAGTGGACAAAGCTGAACATAGATGTACACGACTACTTCAAAAAGCTTCAACGGTCTACTGAGCTACAAAAATATCCCGCGTATTCCGGAGAGGGGCCACAGTTTGTTATTGTTAAATCCTTGCATTCACATACTATCCTGATATTTCATTAGTTACGTCATCAGCCATCATGATAAAACGATGGCTTATTGTTTCGAATGTTTTGAACTATTCCGTTGAACATAGAAGCGTTAAAAATATCAAAAAGTAGCCCAAAAATCCCTATTAGTTCCGCAGGCCGTCTGCCAATGCACCGATTATACCAGTTCTCAGGTCGAATTTGTTCACGGATATACGTTAGCATTTCTACCTTCATGTGTCGTAGAGACTTTACAAATTAGAAAGAGGTAATGAATGTCTGAATTACTGGTGGACAAAGTTATCCAGAACTACGCGTGTTTGCAGTACAATTTACAACTATAAATTTCCTGTTCATTACGTGCTATTTCAAATGGATTTCTTTGTCACAACAACCGTATCGTGACACCACTGATGCTTCGAACGTCTGTTTGGGATTAACTGCATTTGGGAATTTCGAGATGCAATACACAGCTAGGTTTTTTTATCGACTGCATTAAACTGGTGCTGACATTTACCGTACAACTAAAATATATTCGAGTTAAAAGCGCAGATCCAGAAAGAGTGTTTTATTGTTTATCACTGTTCAACGCGCAATGATCACACGGAGTGGCGAACGTGCTAAAATATGAGAAGTACAAAAAGTAACGAGTAAGGTGAAAAAGAAAAGAAGATACAAAAGGAGAGGAAAATTACAACAATGCACACAGAGATCTACAGCAGAAGCTCTAGTGACTTTTACAAGAGACCTGGCTCCCAACCGTGAAGCTATTACGCGATCCTAGTAATACCGCTTATTTTACGCGACTGCTTTATCCGCCGGGAGAACCCCTCTTATTTCGCAGTTAGTCTTCACGTGCAAGGCCGTTCTCCATCCGTTTACCCAGGTACCGAGATGCTTTGGGTGAGTTCTACCGAACCTTGGCAACGAATGTATGCTATTTGTTGCTAATCGATTCTGAACAATTATTGCACACCACTCGTGATTTATTCCCAATCCATGTGACCTGTAACTAAACATCCATGTTCAAACGGTGAAGCTGAAAATTTTATGAAAACATATAGGTATTACGTCACCAAAATCGGATCAGCAGCGTGACGTTGTGTGTAACAAGGGGGTTGCAGGCTGTGCACAAATGGGTTTCATCCAACACAGATCTAGACTAAATAACCGAACGCCGATCGGTTTGTCTATCACTAATACGCCCTATCAGGCTGGTGTTGATCGACATGAAGAGAACTTGTAAACACTGCGAAAAGCACATTTTATATTAGTATGTTAGTTGGAGTCCACCAGATGTAAAGTTATCTCACTGTTGAACCTTTCGTTAACTTCAATATCATATCAGCCTGCATGATGTTCATCGATCTATTTAGATCACCACATCATACGATTGATACATTCTGCTGTACATTAGCAGGTGATGAACACACAAGCAATAGTTGGTGGTACACAGGTATCTTTCCTTCAGATTCGAGGTTAACATCGTTTTATTCAATTTCATACTTTTACATTGGAATAGTTTATCTGTTTGGACAGTAAAGGCAACAACGAAGCGAGTCATTTGCCTGATCAGTTCGAAATGGAAGTTGTAGATAAAATGATCTTTACTCTGTCGTGAGATGATGCATTGATGGACTGCTCGGGTGACCTTAATGCATTACGGTAATAACTGATCCGGAGAGTCGTCTATCAGAAATACGATAGAAATCAAAATGTAACTCATCGTTTAAAGTCTATATGAAGCAGATTCTTTTTGCTCTGTTCGCTAGGTGGTGAATTAGATGCTGTTTCTGTCTAAGGAATACCAGGTTGTGAAAGTATGTATACTGACCAGCCCAGGTTGGGTTCCAGTGAAGAGGCATTTTAGGGGAACGACTTCCACATTTATGAATGCCACGTCACGGAATCGGAACAATACACTGACCTACGTCTCGAGGATAAGCGATACAGTTGGATAGGTTTCATCAAACCTCTGCACTGTGAGCGCACCATCAGCATCTTCGAGTGACTCCAGAGTAATGTTGTCAACATATCGGATTACTTGTCGTGGCCGATGAAGTTATAGCATGTATATGAGAATATCCACTCGGAATAGACCAAGAAAAGACCTCATCATTGCCTCTTGTGTTAACTTTGAACGTAGGATGAACGATGAATAGCTATGTGTTTCAAACACAACTTTAAGCTTGTTCCTTCAATACAATCAAATATATGTTAAAGTATTTTTAGTGATGAGACATTAGAGAACAAAGTAGACATATCTAAGGAAGATTTATGGTGGTTAATAATATTCGTCTCTATCATGGAATCAACAAGGGCAAAAGTTCTGACAGTCCAGTAGCGCACTGTCATGTGGTTAGATCTACATACTTCCACGGTCAACAATTATAAATAACTTCCTTTGCGAACTTTTAACAAGTTGTACAAAAGCGGAACAACTGAATCTGTTGTTATAATTCGGTCTAAATAAACATGTGTGCTGGTTCCTAGCTGCTCGGGTCGTGTCGACATTGAACCATTTGGTTTCCAAATAATGGCATTCTACGTTTAGTGATCCCCATTCATACAGACATCACAAGTATACACGTTCAAAAAACTGGGGAGGAGCTCAAATATCTGCAACGCTACTTACAATATAACCGGGTGCAAGCCCAACCAAATTGGAAGCAAGACCACTGTGATCGGTTTAGATTAGTTTTATTTTACGTGGAATTAGTTGCCGAACCTGAGCAAAAGTGTGGCACGATTCTTCGATTATTTATCTGTACACAGTGGTCACGTTGATCGACTGTGTTGTGATGACACGGATGGGTTCGTCCAGAGTTCCACTGTTTCTGCTGTGTCTAATGAATCCATCACAGATAAGTCTAGTGTAACAATTGATTTGATTGAAATCTGACATTCCATAAGGTTTCAATCGAAATCCGAACGCGACTGTAGAAAACCGGATTTTCACCCAACCGGCGTCTAGTATGATGACTGTGATCAAATGAAATACGATTTGTAACATTCAAGGTATGTATTCTTTTATCTTCATTGAGCTACCTAGTGCAATTGACCGGATGGACTATGTGAATACATATGTTATCCGGGTTAGACCATCACTTCCAACTCATTCTTAGGTACATTTTTCATGCACAACCAAAATGGACGCCTTTTATATGACACTGTTAACATCATCACACCCGCGCATGATTAGCGAAGATCTATGCCTTGAATACGAGCAAAATACATCGATCAACATGCCAAAGTGGTTCTCCTTCTGCCCAGTCTACCAAAAAAGCTGAAGGAGAGGACCGTGGGAAGGATCTTCGTTTACAATTGAAAATCGTTTGCACTTAGAATGGTTTGCTTCGGATGGGCGAATTGTGTTTGTTTTATCTTCAACACTTGTGTGTTTAGACAACCGAAGGTACACAATCGGTGGGGTTAGTTTTCATTTCCAACATCTGGCACACGTATTACCTGAGACAGATGGACCATCGTTCACTGCTGGTAATTTTACGTGTATAAATTCCGTATACAACACATCCATCCTGATGCACGCAATGTAACACTGTTGTTGTATGGGGTTCGAAGGTGTATGGACAACACACTGGCATTTCCGAACAACTCCGTCCTATTACTGAACACATACGAACAGTGGAAGAAATAAGCATCCATCCGAAACCACAGAAAACAAGTAAATACAAACAAACTGTAGTGTAATCGTGAACCAATAGGACGAAACACAGTCAGTGAGCTAGCTTTAAGGTCGTCGATAAACATTTTGTGATCTTTGTATTCTATCCCGAGGGTCGATGATTCTCCTTCTCGTGTTAGGTGAAATTGCTACTCTGCTGAGTGGATGACTAGGGTTTACCACATAATACACATGCAAGGTCAGTGGGCGATATTTCATTGTGATGTAGACTGTATTACATGAAACGCAGTCCTCAGAGTATAACAGCGATATCAGAATGAGTAGGAGAACGCATACTGAGAGTCCGAACAAATTTGGAACGATCATCAACCCATTATCAACGTTGTTCAGTTCACAGTACTCGACCAGAAGATCGGAGAAAAGAAACACTCTAAACGGACAACTTATTTTGCTTCAAAAGAACTGAACTACACAATGAATCAGCGAGTTTTCATAGGAAAAATACGAAAACTATTCAGCAGTATACCATAACTAATTTTTCCATGTTGCATTCACGTTGGCACGCATACGCTCGACTATCGAAACACACACAACATCCACTGAAATGAGCGAAATATGTCAATTGTGATGGCTGTTGTAATAGTTATACCATTTAAAGTTGAAAATATTCATGTTGGGAAGTCCCACTGGTTGGTTAGTTCACTGAAAAGGCTTACAAAAGGAAGATGAACAGTTCGTTTCCGAAAACGGCGGCGCCTTGATCGTTCGAGGTGGATTGTCTTTTGAACGACCAACTGAGTCAGTAATGTTTGGCCGAATGCAGACGGCGACTTTATACATCAACATGCTTGCAACGTACCATTTTGGGCTCGGATACACAATGAAATGTGCTTTCCAACAACATACTTCTTCTGCACATAGATTCCATCTATTTAACACGTAGTTTTACAAAAAGGAATGTTGTACGGTTGGAGTGATTAACACGAATATCTGGTCCGAACTCGGCAGGCAACCTGTGGGACATCAAAAGAGAATCATGCCACAATGGGCAAAGCTGACCTCGTAAAAGAAGGTCAACAAATGTGCTCCTGCAATAATGAAGGGTATCGATAGGAAAATATTTGATTCTTCGCAGCGGAACATGTGGAAAATGTTTACCTCAGCTTAGAGAGAAACAGAAGCTATTCAGTTTAACGTTGGCAAACTCTGACCCAGAATGTTATCTTCAAACATCGTCTGCTCATCAATTCGATTTTTTTTCACGGTTAATGAATGTTTCCGGTTTAAGTATTATTCACTTATTCAAGAAAAGACGTAAAATTCGTTTCGTGTTTTTAAGTAGTTCAGAAAAACACGTAATTTGTAAGTTGGAAACTAACCAAGATAAAGCAAGAACAACAAGTCACTAGTCCGCTCTCATACTGACAACTGATACATCCGAGAAGTGAATGCCCTACTCATTAATAAACAGAGTGGGAATAACACAACGTTACGAGCAAGTTGTAATACTCTACGTTTCAACCACCTCGGGTGGCCTTCCTCAGGAGGTAGGATGTGACGTATTCTACCCGAATTCTAAGCCAATCTCTCAATAAAACACGTCTAACAACGTGATGATTGATCATTGAGCAAAATGTGTGATTTATTAATTTGACCAAAGTCGACGGTTTTATGCCAAAGCGTGAATTAAACAAAAACCAATTAACGCGAAATAATTCAAAAGCGAACACGGTGATTGTAGCATACGTTTACATACGAAGATGCGGGTGTATAACGTCACAACCATTCATGAAACTTTCGCCATCAGTCTTCTGCTGCGTGCAGTCGGATGAAATTATTTTGAACACATACTAACTTATAAATAGGTATGGGATGTCCGGAGCAGTAATGTGATCTGTCAGAAGCACCCGATTCAGCACATTTCACTTCAAGATTGAAATGTGACAGACAAATCCTGTGAATTTGTCCAGGGTGGACCACAAACAGTAGCCGTATACGTTATATTCATACATTTAAAGATGATAAATCAAAGTAATTCACTATCCAAAATGAACAAAGGTTACAACATTTTTTGGTTGACCTTATGGCGATGGACAAGTGAAAAGTAGTGGGAGGCCTCACTTCACATAAACTGTACTTCTCGCGGACAGTTGAACACCACATTGACATCCACAATTACTTCACCATTAGATGAACGGTTATCCGTTTCAGAGACAATGGGGCAATTAACTACATTCTGTAATCAGGCCATTGACGAACTAAAGGTTTCTACCAAATCTGTCTCAGGAATGAGAACTACTCAGACAGAACAAGGTACGTAAAGAATAATCTCATCATCAAGTAGTTAACCCTGATAAACTAACCTAGTCCCATGACAAAATGAACAAGGACAATGAACCCATTCAGACAACTCAGAGGGAACATTTCTAATTTTGGCATTCACAGACAACCAGTTGGCTAACAATCTGAAGCGCGTGTTAAACGGTGTTCTAGCCCTAATATATGTAGCTGCGTATTCTCGTTTGGTTAAAACCGCCAAAGCCAGTTCTGTACGGTCGTGAACGCACCTGATTTAGATAGTTTGTCTCCGCTGTAGTGACGTTTACATGGGTAAACTGATCGTAAACTAACGCATTTGTCGAATGTACGTTACCATGTAGCAACGTGTCCCCTAACGTACGGATGAAAATTCCAGGATGAACTATTTTCATTGTTTGAGGACGACCAACTCACAGATCGCGTTACCAGTTCTCACAAATTTCTTACATTGAAAATCATTTAGCAATCGTGTTAACGTTAATTAGTAAAATAGAATTCTTACTCCTCATTTTGATCGGTATTAATGTATGTTCTGCATGTTAATTAAAGTTAGACGTCTGACGTTTTATGTAAGCGACTGAAATGCTCCCTCTATATTTCAGGAGGTGCCGATAACGTATATTTATTTTTGCGTTCCTCCTTACTATCTAGACTGCCAACCAGTTGCTTTTGCGTGGCTTCTTGTTCAGAGGTTGGTATTGCACTGAACTTCTCTCTACTGGTCCCAGAACGTTTGACTACACGTAAACGCGTTCTAGCGAAACACTTGTGTGTCTAAGAGAAACTGATGTTTCCAGACCTTTAGATGGTGTATACCAAATGTCACCAATAGGTTTCGGTTTGTTGCCCCACACCAAAGCAAAGGACTTTAGCCACGTCGTATTCTACCTGGTTTTTAAGCCACAAAACTAGTTCATCCATTTAACAATTAAACTTTAAATTTCCTGCTAATTTGTCAACTTAGTAACTGATTTTTCAAAATTCCGTGTCACAATTCAAACGACTCCAGCGTGAATAAATCATTACCACGAATTGAGTAGAAAGACGGTAGTGAATTTTGAAAAGGCTGAATTCTCTTCTCTAGGTACAAGCAGCATAATAAGTTAGATCACAAATCAACGGAGTCCGGAAACGATTCGCAAATGCTCGTCACTTGTGCTCCGTCCTGTAAACGCACACATATTCACTTCGCGTCGGACGGCAAAGCTGGTACAAAATTACTCCACTGAAAGTTCACGTGTTAACATTGAACAGAACTAAGAACACTATGCACTCGAAAGCAAACTGCACAATAACATAACAAAACAGCCATTCAGAAAACGGACCATGCAACCGGCCAGTCGAGCTACTCTACCTACTACACAACAATCGACGGATTTCCCCTATTAGATGTGAGTACAAATGCTATTCTACACAAAGCAGGAAGATTGAATTAGCGTTTGTTGTCACACCTGCTTGTAGACACTTGTGCGTTTGAACGCACTGGCATCTATTAGAGTTCATATAAAATGAAACATGAATACCATATTTGAAGTGGTCACCGTGAACTGCATTCGCCATCAACGACTTGAAGTGTGGTGGTCATCCCATTTGAAATTGAGTTTTTCGATTATTCCTCGTATAAGAGATCATTGTCAGAAAACAGGCTTGCAAAAAATGTCATTCTGTATCCACACCTCAATGATACAAACACATCTCAATTGGACTGAAGCTACAGCTTGAACGGGCGTCGTGTTATCAAGGCAAACGGCTAAGGTAGCTCTACCGTAGTTTAGTCATGCCTTGCTTACCTTGTAAACAAACAACACAAACTGCATACAAACAAAAAGTCTACCGTCGCAGATTCATCCATGAGTGCTACCTGTGAATAACTGTAAACATCGGACACCAAATGCTAACGGCAAAAACATCCGGACTTCCTGAGCCAATTATTATGGGAGTGCCAATCGGTGATCCGATCACAAAATCCGGAATGCGATACCGACTGATTGAGCGATTTGGAAGTCGCAGCCGTCCAATCATCCATTTCTAGGCTAGGTAAGTCAGGTGTGATATTATGAAGCAAATCGAACATGCGTGCACCTAAACAGGGCAAGGGAATTGTGCAAAGATGGCTGGCAAACTAACATCCACTAACAGATCCAAATTAAGTGTTCCCGCAGAGATATGAATGAAAATGTGATACTCTGAATAAGGCACTTCGAATAGCCCTAGGAATCGTACGTGAATTGAAACCTCCCACGCAAGTAATAAGGATAAGACCTGGTACTGGTAGCAGTAAGCAATTGTTATTCATGAGTTGGGGACGCCGAATTTATGGATGTACAACAGAACTAAAGAAATCACCATCTGTCATTGGCTGATCGTATTAGCACATGCAAAGTCACAACCTGTGTTAATTGGTACAATACGGAACAAACAAATTGGCGAATAACGCAGGGCACAACACTGAAACCGTTCGTCCAATCCTGATGTTGTATTTGTAACGCGACATTTGGATTGGCCGTTTGTCGGATCTTCTATTTTGTCGGGGTTTGGATAAGCGATGAATCGAGTAGATTTTCAGCACAGAAAACGTACCTAAAGATTGTAATCAATGCTTGACTGGTCAGGATCCAACATTTACCTAAGGGAAGTGGCCACTCATCTCGGAAAATAGACCACACTCAACAACAAAGAGTGTAGTGGAATTTGCCAGTCACCCATACGTCTTCCAAGAAACGTGGAAACAGCCGAACCCACCAAACTGACTGCGTCCACCACAAGAGATCACCTATCACGCAAATATCTGCTTCGGTTAAGATTTCGTGAGTCATCTGCACGAAGTTTACTGCTGATGAGTCAGCAAAGCGTTGCGTTTCAGGAGNCTTTCTCTGGGTTTAGTGAGCCGACGTAAAATGAGGCCAGTGAGTAACTTGGACGCAGCAGACACCAATCAAGTCATACGGATCGAGTTAAATAACCCTAACCATCCAAAGTAATGTGAAACGGTGACTTATTACATTCATCGAGTGGCCAGAAGGCTACGGCAGATCCAAGACAGCTGTTTTGCAGGCGAGGGATGTGTGTGAACTTCGCAGATGACGAAGAGTTCAAAACCCAACTAGAAATTGGAAAGCAAGTTCATATCAACAGAAACAACTAATGCACCTTTCACGTAACTAGGAAGCGCCAGGGGCGAACAAACAAAGGTTTATACATTAGGAGTACACATGTGGCTGACATTGTATAACAGGCAGCTTCGTTTGTGAATAGTATAGTGTGTACATTCGGGAACTAAAGGGCAGGTCACAATGTCAGAAAGACGATGGACCAGAAGCGACTATTGAAAGTGCGTATGCACCATGATGGGGAAATTGCCACCAGGGCGAATGACAATGTACTGGTGCCCAATGTGTGAATACATATCAGCCGAGTGAATGAGTGTACACGTTCGTTCCTATGTGTTAACATAGGAACCTGTACGATATTCCATGCAATGAACAACTTCACAGACAAATTGTTGCTTTCGTCATACACGCACCAAAGCAGATAGTTCAACAGCCCTAAGTTATCGTCATGAATAGGACAGTATTCGAATAAGAGGAAACTTCCAACAAGCCATGCATCAGAAATTGCTCGCCACACTGGAACCACGAAACTGCACGTAAGCAGGCGTCTTGACCACACTGGGTCAGCTAACTTTCACCGTACAATATAGAGGCACGACTGTGACCGCCAACGTGAAGATTACACGCTGTTTAAGTCACATCCCTCACCCATATCGTCGAGGGGTGTCCCAGCTAACACGACCCACCGGAAAATACTGGTTTGACTCGGTCAGAACACTTGTTGGCTCCGCCCTCCAGCACAATTTCGGAATTAGAGTGTCGTTTCATTGTCTGCCTCTCAGGATCAACCTGGTGTGGCCCGCCCTGAAGATACGGAACAATACAAATTGGGTAATCATCAATTAGATCACAGCAATGGAAAAGTGATACCGGGACACAACAGCGATATCAAGACGTCTTAAAGCGGGTAAAGTGCAGGTCTGTCGGTAATTCTGGTGGATTAGGTGTGTATGTGAGAGAAACCACCGGCGCGCCTCATTCATTACTTCAGTCTTCAAGGTCATTATGTTCGTGTCTACTCGAATATTTTCACGTTGACAAGACATTTGCACACACTTTAATCAATGCGAATTCATCTGTTACCCAGTAAGCGACAGTTCACATTTAGTCTTTCCCACGGTTGATGTCACTAACCCAATATTAGGCTAGAATTCAATACTTCTATCACTTATCCCTCCTACAGACATACCATTCGCAATCAAAATTCCTGTCAAGACTGCCACCCAAATATTCGTCAAGAAAAGCGGCGAAAATTTCGCGGATGACGATTACGAGTTCATGTTCAATTAACAAGCAATTACACAGCGCTGATGCTCACTGCAACCGGTGACGATCGAAACAAGTGCGTTAAGACACAAAAAAAGCCATCATTTTATCCAATAGGACAGCGCGCGTGTATTTCGAAAAGTGCAACAGAAGTCGACACATTAAGAACCAGTACAAAGCTTTGGCGATACGATGGAACTCAAAGTTTCTTCGGAAAAACACCAGAGCAAGTTACACTGAGCGTAAAATGATTGGGATGAGGAAGAACACTGACGCATCAGGGTTACGGTTCAGAATGGTCTTGGTACTGGACACAAACTGTCGAAAGAAACACAACAGCTCCAGAGGGTCAAGTGTTCCAAGATCAAACAAACGACCTGCAACCGAGGTCAGGTGACTGATAATTGAAAGTGGAGGTTGACGTAAGGAAACTCGTAACGGAAACAGGGACAGGATGCAATAAACTGTCGACAAAACAACCTTAATCATTAGTTGGCTAGCTTGTTCGATTGCTTCATCACAGTCGTCGATGAGGCACTGAAGAATGTAAACAGAAGGATATGTACACAAAACGGTGAACGAACTCGGACTAAACGAAAATGTTGGAAACAATTGATGAAAAATCTGGCGAAATCGAAGGAAAAGCAACAGCTAGGAAGCTGCAGACGCAGTGGACAAGCACGTTCACACAAGCACATACACACAAACACATATTCACGTATTTGCAGTTTGTCTGTCAATCAGATTGAGGCACGGTGAATCAAACTAAACCTAATGTGAATCCCATCAACGAAATGAAACAGAACGTAAACGAAACGCCGAATGTTGATGGCACTACCATCGTGTGTGTGTGTGTGTGTACATGAATGTCCGCGATTAAGAAAAGCATCAACCCAGGACAACAATGACCTGTTCCAGCGGCCGAGGAAATGATGATGCAGTGTGGACGAGTAATGTACGAGAATGATGAGGGATTCTGTAACAGGACAAATTCTGACTAGGCCATCTAGGATCAAGGTTAAAGGGAACGGGCGGAAGAAGCGAGTTGAGCAAGTTGTGGATTAGAGGAGGAGTTGGGCAGGGCTTTAAGTTCGCGAATCTGTTTGATCAAATAGTCCTTCTCGTGACTGAACTGACCGTCATCGGTACGCTCGGTTTGGAAATTAGACAAAAAAGAAATTAACTTCTCTTGGTTCCGAAATAGAATCATGTGTACGGATTGTGGTTTCTTCGGGTTGGCAACAAAGACCTGTGAAAAGGTATGGAAAGGCAGAAGCACGCAGATGAGGGACAAATGTCAGGTGATCCGAAATACGCTAGCAATTTGTTAGAGTAAAAAACGTGAAAACATAACAAGGAAACAGAGATAAGATTGTCATGATGAGTCTTGAATTACACACCTTCCTTTCTTAAACCAATAACAGCATCACGCGTCACGATAGTGCAAGTGCGTTGCGTTTGAGATCCGTTCGGTATTGTGGTAATGAAGACAACTGAAAAGGGACTGCGAACAGAGTCGTAAACCCGTCCACTAGATGTGGAGCGTTTTCTTCACTTACACGTGCGTAAACGATAAGTGAATCAAACACATATTTCAGCTTAGTTCCTATAAGACGCTGATGGGCGCCGATGGGTTGACAGCTCAATGACAGATGAGCCATTATTTTGGTCTCCAAAGGAAACCGTCTATGAAATTAGATCTTCTAGTCACGCCAGCGCATTAGATGGAACCTTCAACGAGTTTTTTAGTACAAAAACAAGATTTTGGCCTTTGAATAAACACACAATCAATCGAGAGATCGAGTGACCTCAGAACTCCAGATGAGCTGCCAATAGATTCTTGAGGGATACAAAATTACACGCGAAAGAGGAAAGAAGAGAAAGCTCCGGTTTAAATCCAGCGAAATAATTGCAGTCCTTTGAGGTTGAGGAATTTATGCGCTACACACGAAGAGTAGCACAGACTGTTTCTCACCTAACTGTTAAACTCCGAAGAGGTCTGAAATGTCTCATGATGTTCAATATCGAATCAACACTCCATGAGCATTTTAGTTCTTGATTAGACTTACCGGATATTCTGAATGGAACATTTCTAGTATCGTACAAAATGAACAAAGACCCGTCTTACAGACATGGTTGCGAATGTTTAAATTTCAGTAACATGAGGAAGTTTAAGCTGAATGGCTCTG
This sequence comes from Paragonimus westermani, assembly GCA_008508345.1. Classification (NCBI taxonomy): domain Eukaryota; kingdom Metazoa; phylum Platyhelminthes; class Trematoda; order Plagiorchiida; family Troglotrematidae; genus Paragonimus; species Paragonimus westermani. The sequence continues at coordinate 59,112 of QNGE01003326.1, read as the reverse complement.
GTAAGCTGAGCTGACATAACTTTCGAAAGCGTGCGGTGTGTGCATTGACAAGAAGATTAGAGATAGGCTATCAACTGCGAGTTGGGCTATATGTTGCGAAAAAGGGTGCGGCTGAAATGCTTATTCTGAATGGTCAGCAAAACGCTCACTCTTGTGTCACCCCAGTGGGCAGATTGTGTTGCCGTTTATCAAGGCATACGTAGATGAATGTAATCTTCCGGTAAAACATGGCCACAATATATATATTACACGCTACAGGAATGTAGTTTCTTCCTCGGGGATTATGGCTGTTGATCCTAATATAAGCGATATGGAATAACCCTAGGACAGCTTTGCTACACACGCATCTGGAGATGTTACGAAAGAGCCGATGAATGATTTGAAGAGAGGATTGAGTCGAGCACACTTGCGAGGAGCGTAACAAAGGGATGTGCTGAGATCCTGAGTACCAACACAAAAACATCGTGTAGGCTACTTCTGGAATGCCACATGAGGAAGTGGTCTTGTTGTGACCAATTTTACAATCCTCTTTGCTAACGCGTCGAAAGATAACAGACGTTGAATAATGTGTAACTCTCATGGCTTCTAACTGTCCCAACTAGTCAGTAGCGGAATATGCAAAATCTGCAGCGTGGTATAGCTAAACAATCTACTAGAGGCAAGGTAAGTTGTGTTTTTGTCACATAGTACGTAGACCTGGAGAAGAAAAGCCGTTATTCACAAGCAGTCAAAGAAATTCACACCTCTCAACAGATAAAGAGCACAAGAGGTAGTTGCCGGGGAAAACAGTAGGCATTCAAATACAGTAAACGAAACACACTGCGAACCACAAGGTTAGTTGGGTTGAACGTGGCATAAACAGGTTCACCTATGCGCTCCTGGAAACTAAATTGCTCACGTTGATTTCAGGATTACGACCACGATTAGACACAAAAAAGTACGGTAGAAATTCACCGGCCAAAATGCAACTTAATATGACCGACTTCGGATGGTGCTCAGAAGCGAACAAAACAACTGCGGATAGTCGAATGTTTTCGTTCACCTGTGGTAGAAAGCACAGATATTCAGAGTAAAGTGAAAGCGCGAGAAACCATATGCAGACGGATACTCAATTTATCCACAATTAGGCGAGAGGATTTCGGGTTACCACCACTTAAACCCCAGTGTGGGAATGCGCTGGCTACAGTAACAACGAAACTGTGCAACTGACAACAGGCAAGCAGCAATCAACCGTTGCAAATGTAGCCAGGCTGTATAACAACCTTTTTATATTAACACAGATCTAGAGCACCGTGGACACTAGAAACAGCTACGTACGGGAATGTATCAACCACCAGGTTAAGGCGAACTGTCCAAACCTAACCAATAACTGAATGCAAATCATCTAACCGTTCCGTTTCACTAGTGTCATCTAAGTTACCTCCAAAAAGATCGAATAGACCATCCACGAACCTCCGTGCTGCATCTTACAGTACCTGTTTCGTGAATGTCCGGCGAGATCTGCGTTCAGCAACCGTCAGGTGCTTCGGAGTTAGAATTGTCAAACCCTCTTTCTAAGCTGGTTTGGTACCAATGCTTTACTGACGACACAACCCGTTTGCCAATAGCCAGCTGTTGTTGTCAGTGAGGTCGTTACCTAGCGAAAGTAAGGACAAAACGACAACGTACCGATGCATGGTCTGAATCCAGGTACGTGCCCCGAGACCGATGGCTAACACCTACGTGGTCTATCTGAGATCAGACCTGTTTCGGAGAAGGAAGGCTCCAAGTGTAGCAATTACTCACACGATGCCTAGAACCAGTGCTGGCTTAAAGTAACTTGTGTTCAGCGCACAATTGCAACAACCGTTCGCCATTATCCGAGCAGCATGATACTATCCCGAACCTGCCACCTAAACGAGATTCAGATTCACAAAGGCAGCCGACTTGGGCGTTCATATCTTCGTCCAGAATGATTACATCGGAATCACATGTCAGCCGAAGGAGAGCGGCCAGATCCGAGGAGAAGGTGTCTTTGACATCGACGTCACTACAGTCAGCTGGAGCACAAACAGGCACACTGAAAAGTCTTACGTCTAGAACTGGTTTTAGTACCACCTGCTAAACGGACCACCCAAGGTCTACTGCTAACAGAGATCCAACCTACCAATCCGGTTATGCCCACCGTACTGAGAACTATACCTACTCCAACCTGACCGGTAGCGACTGCCAAAGAATCACCCAGTGTATAACCAGTATCGGGTAGACATGCGAGCGTTATTAGTTTCATACGTTGACTACTGCCCTGAATTCCAGTCTCCGAAATGCAGCGGACGTCGATATTCAACGAATCAAACGTTCGCGTGAGAACGGCCTGTTGAACTAGAATGATTTAGAGCAAAACTGTTGAATGCACCTATGTGAATTCACATTCTAAGCGTAACAAACGGACGAGAAAGACCGGAGGCTTAGCGGGACAAGATGAGGTTTGCCGACAGTGTTACTATGAATAGCTATAAATATACGTAAGCATAAAGCATGATAACGAATCACCATAAACAAGCCTGCTCACCACGTGTTTCTTCTTACGACCAAACCGGATATATTCAAGGTACAGAGAAGACTTCGCTGAACACACACAGTCATAAGGCGATAGGGAAAGTTGCCATGTACCTTGCTGATAGGCGCATCATGGCATTTATTTAGTTGGCTAATTTTGACCTGTTTCACAATTGTACACGAGAAGTTGTGCGTGGACCGTTCGGATGATGACCCAAGCCCGCGCTCATCTAAGTGGATGAGCAAGAGGCGACCGGTTTGGTACATGTATTGATTCGTGCGCCCGTGTTGTGTGTACATCAAGTGGACAGATCTGCACACCCAGTGATCACGATATTTGGCCTGGGAACTGAGTGCACAGATGGGATTGTGTCCCAGTCAGACTGGCAAGTGTACCTGTCGTGTACATGTTTTCCTGTTTCGTACATGCCAACCAATCGCTGTGTCTACCAGCCTACCTACGTGCAAATCAGCTGTGCGATATGGGCTGGCACCGAATACTATGTGGTGCGCTCAGCAAAATCCATTGGGACATTTTAAATTGAAATCGAGTGGCGCGAAACTGACAACAGGTTATGTTATGATGGAAAATATCCATCTCCACATTCGGTTAAGAAAGGAAGACAACCAATTCGTATAGGAAGTGAATAAATTTCACACAAGAGATGGAAGATGGTGGGACGGATGCGTATGGAAAGTGGATGGGATGTGGATGACCTACACACGTAAACAAACAGAGAGAACGTAGCATTAGTTCTGAGATAGAAATATTAAAGAACGGATAAGGCGCACAGTCATGTGTTCCGTGCATGGAAGAGCTAGTAAAAAGAAAACCGTATCTGATTGATGGATGTGGATCATGGAAATACTTGTAGTTCGTTGCGGCTGCCGGTAGAGACAGGTGGGGCACTGTGTTATTATATACTAATACAAAAATATGGTTACATGTAGTGTTGGTAAGCATCCGTCAACACCGCTATCATCCAAATTACACCATATGGATATCCAGATGGTACACGGCCGAGAGAGAAAAAAAGCCCTAATTTGAAGATAAGAGGACAAGGAATGAAGATATACCTCCTGAGACCCTTACACATAAATTCGAACAATCAACACTTACACCCTACAAAAAAGCAGCAGGGTTACATTCGGAAACAAAATGAAACAGCTTCCGCGCGGTGGTAAATGTGAATATAACGACCAGGACAGGGAACTGAGGCACATGTTCCGTGTCCAAACCACAGGTACTCAACAAACTTAACGACCTAACAAACACGCTTTACCTCGTCAATAGAGGAAACTTCTCCACACGGACGTACGCCTAATAACCTAGCACAAACTGTATTCGTCCATGAAGATATGAAAAGTAGCAAAAATATAGCAACTCACCACCAGAATTCTTTGAAACTGGCGGTGGGGTTAAACAAAGATTAAACATCATCCCAACAGACTTTCTTTTACACCGCCGGTGCCAGGCGATCGATTAAACCTTCGCTCAGAAGGTCGTGAGAAGTTCGGCATAATATAAACACGCCCAACCTACTGCAGTATTCCGATAGAGCTATACGTAAATTTACGGACAGCCTGCACTCGTATGCGGAGAATTCAAAATTGTGTCAGACGAGGGCAAATATCACCGGCAAAGGTGACCGAAGCAGTCCTGGCACGGGTTCTTGTGACCATGCGTCTGAAAGAGTGTGAGATGTTGAACTACTTCAATTCCGCAGTCTCCAACAGTTAGCCTTTTGTCTGACTACATAGGCAATGAATAGTCCGAGTGATCTAACAAAGCGAAAGTGAACACAACCACGAAGACTCAGACAGCTGATATGGTCACGTGGAAGAAACTTACTACCAAGTCTGTATTTTGTCGCAGAGGTTAATTGTAGTTATTATGAATATACGACAGAGAAAAGGTGATAGAACCAACAACATAAAACACTCATACAGCCTACAGCCAAATTTGTGAACAACGCCTGTCGGTATTCGTATCCACATCAGCCTGACACAATGACTAAAGCATAGCAAGTGGCTTGCGCTACACCACTTATCGTTCCACTCAAAACTCATGTATCCGGTGTACACCCGAAAGACTAGGAACAGGAGATGTGCGATTAAAGGCCTTTGTGATCCAACCAGCCAATGAAAGTCAGCTTTTAGTGAGCTAGTAGGAAAGTGGAAACCTTATCTCTCTGAAACCAAAAAATGGTCAAACCCAAACAGTAACCGCTGGAAAGAAAAATCGAAAACACAAGGCAACAAGTAGTTCAACACTTCCTGGCATTAAGAAAATAACAAATTTGAATTTGAGCTAAGAACCAAACAAAACATTCAGAATGTAATGCATCAACAAAGCTTGGGAGAAAAAAGGTCAACATGATCAGGGTTTCTGAAGTGGACAACGCGTGATTTATCAAACGACGGTGGTTGTTGGTTGATACGAACAAAAATACACATAACAGACATAACTTATTTGGACCTAACAAACTCGCCGTCTCTTTGATAACGATGTACTATGAGCATGTTGATGGCCTGGCAATCCGCGACGGCCAACGCATCCATTACAACTCCATATAGTCATATCACCACGATCTTGGTACCCATAGTTACTTAGTCGACCATGCGCTCAAATTCATGGCCACACAATTGCCGCTCATCGAACCAGTCAGGTTCAGGCTACGTCCACCTATAAGCTAAAATAGACGTTACAACGCCGCAAACACAGCTGGATAAAATCCCGCCATCGTAGCTTCTGACCACCGGGATTTCCTCTATCTGCTTTAAACTACTCGTAAAACAGCCGCTTCGGAATCCGCCCACCAGCCGTCCTATGGAAGTGTCTTAACCAAAGAAGCTGATTGAGTATTAACGTGGTTTCAACCCTGATCAAGTCCGCTCGCTGAGGGACCTCAGGGTTCAGAGCCATGTCCAACCATTGAATAGCAAACATGCGTCATAATCGTTCCAAGTCGAAGCGATTCAGATGCATCATATTCCGTTAACGCGTTGTGCATGTCACACTGACGTACAACAGCGTGGACAGCATCATTGGGCGATAGATAGTCAGCCCAGCTTTCATCCTCAAATTGTGCTTCATTTAGACACGTCTCTCAATACGTCCGAAGGCATTGGTAGCTTTGGCTACATAAGCCTGCAACCCGCGGTCCACGGATAAATCTGTCGAGAGTGTGCTACCAAAGTAGCAGAGTTCTGTGCAGCTAATCCCAATGTCTTCATTGACGTGGATTTCAAACGTAGATACAGCACCTTCGCTCGGAGGAGGATGAAAGAAAATAATGTCTCATCGATTCCAAATTTGGTAGAAAAAGTTGCAGCCAGTCAATCATCTGCACTGAACGCAAACAGAGTACTAACACCTACAAAATACAACATGCGGATAGTCGAATCATGTACCCAGCTTGGGGCACCAAAAGATTATATATTCCCAGATGAAGTGAACCAAATAGAGCAAGACACGTTTGAAGACTGAGACGCCACGCTTGAAGAGTTTCTGAGATAACCTATTTTCACCTAAAGACTTTTCGCTTTGCAGTCGCGCTGTCGGCGCTAAGCGTAGTCCCGCATCAAATCATCTTGCTTTTTCCCCAATCGTCTTTGATTTCACGAAGTCCTCTGACATTTTGACGAAACACACATCGGAAAGTTATCAACACGGCTCGGATCAGTTGTGGCAACAAAAAACCCGCCCCTTTATTCTTCTGTGTCCCGTCCGAAATAACTGCACCGTCGTCATCGAGCCCGTTAGGGCGTTTCTGGCATTGGGTGCCAATTGTCTCGATGGGTCCTGCCGTGATGTGTTCCCTAAAATGTTGTCACAGGCTAGCAGGAGTAGTGGATGCGGCAGCATCTTTTAGACAAAGTGCAACTGTATTTTGAAACACGGTCCTCGTTTTGAGTTTACCAATGGTTTAAGATACACTTTTCATCGCTGGCTTACAAACACAACCAAGCAACTCGGTCCCGACCGGCCCATTGTCCGCGCCACATTCAGTCCTGTATACCAAAAGCGTGATAGGTACTTCGCAAATGTCACGCTGTCGTAATTTAATGATCAATGTTCTGTGAAGTCCTTGTATCCAACTGAAACCTGATATTTGTGACAACCATTTCGTGAATGATACACAAGTGCAACAAGCGATCAACGTTCTCGTTAGCTGCACCAACGTTGTAAAGTCTGAGGACTCCCGGCCAGGCTGTTGAGTCACGCACAGCCCGGAGTCAAGCTAACCGTGGAACTGGTCCCCTTCGTATTATCGGTATGATATATAGTTGGGCTATAAACACTAGGAAGTGTAGCAGACTTACCTCGACTGAGTCGTAGGCGCATGCAAATGATTCGACGGCCGATTCCTTACGGTTCACCTATCATCAGACAAGTGATGCAGTAATCTATTGGGGTAGGGAAGATGTGCTTCCTAGCACCTTCTGATGAATAACCGATCTAGCAGAATGTGTGTCCAGCACCCACGTCCCACAGCTTACCTCACCTTGATCTGCGAACCTTGGTCCACCCAAAGTTGCATCGCGACCAGCGGTGCTGTACCAATCCAGCAGTGTTCTGGCAGACAGCTTCCTCCGTTCACAGACATGGGACTTGAGGGGCCGCACCGATTAAAAAGCTTGACGCGCGAGGTAAATAATATAGGGTCTTTTTGACGGACGGCAATCGGACCCGCTTGGCAGTTAGGGGTTAACCCAGCTCAGTGGTGCAGTGAATGAGCCGCCAGATCAAAACGATTTACAACCCTGACCACCAAGCCAAGGTGGCTGAAAAGGCACATCTGTAACCGGCTTAGCAACACATAGCTAATGTTTCGCTGTGCGCGTTCAAAAGACGGGAAGATAGAAAGTTGCAACAGTGAAAGTGGCATAACCACTCGGAAGCAGACAAACGGAATATTGATCCTGCTATCTCTACAACAAAGGATGGGAAAACAGCAGTGGACTGTGTATATGTTTGCAAGGGAACGGCAAGAATTATTATTTGCCGTCTTCTGCTAATCAACATCTACAGAAACTTTCACTGCCAACTGGCAAACACGATAGAGAACTAGGTACGCACTTTCTGGAACAAGTGGAATAAACATAGAAGTTGATCCGTTGCGACATGAACAAACATGAGCATACACCACCTTGAGCCAGACCAGCAGTGGGGTGGCTCGAGCCGCCGTTTGCCCCAGTAGTGAGGGAAGCTCTTAAGAAAAGATCATTTGAAGGTGTTTTGAAGAAGATGGGAGCAAGCAGAACACGAACTGCAGCATTGAATACAGTACAACGCTGTACCCCATAGCGCTTCCATTCAGTAGTCACAACAGTTACTAGGTCCCTAAGCTGGTAAAAGACGTCCACAAACAACTTCACTCACGAGAAATGACAGCTACTGGCACAGTACCCACGTATCTGGGTTGGTGTGGATCAGTTCCATGACTAACGTTGTACAGAACAAAATATCAGCGATTAACACTGATGCTAAACTGACGGGTGCCCAAGAAAAAACAAGCCACAATCGCGGAGCAAAAGAAATCGATGGAACCTGATTGATAACATCTTTCCAAACTCAAACGCAGAGCACTTTGTTCGACAAATTCACGAGAAATTTCTCAGTGTTAGGACGGGGTTCGGAGGAAAGTGAATAACTGCATATCGAGCGAAACAGATTCTCCAAAGATGACAAATTAATACGCCCAATCCGAATAAATATTGTGGTAAGGTACAACTGTATTAGAGAATTCAATACGATCGGAGCAGGCAGACAAGTGCTGAAAAACAGTCCAAACCAGCACATTGGACAAACTACCAACACAAGCCATGGTAATCCAGTAAATCTTCATCAGAGACGAAAAAATGATCAACCAAAATAACTACCTACCTTGAAACAATGAAATGCTTCGAAGGCGATTTGTTTTTTCTCACTTGTCAACAGATTCATGATAACTTTCAAGTTTTCAGGTTCCGCAATATATCTGGTCATCACAGAGAAATTGTGCCGTTCTAACAACAACTCTCCCAGGAGCTACAAAGCAAAAGGTATGACAAAAACAACATGAATTAGCCTCAAGCCAGACATAACCTTCGGATATAACCGTTCGGTTGGCACAAACACAGTCGCAACTGCCTTGAAGCCCATGTGGCACTTAAGCATCACATCACAATACTACGAAAGTACTAGAAGGGAAATCAAAATCAGATGGAATTGTGAGGTGTGATAAAACGTACGGTTTCCAGTTGATACAGCGGATAGAGAATTCGGGGTACACTCGGCAGTAATTCGGTGGATAAGACTGCATAAAACGCCACCACCGATAAGTCTCACGCAGGACGGGAGACACGACCATCACGATCTGATGTCAGCTAATATGATCTGGATGGAACACTAGACGATGTGTGAAATGAACTTGGGGGTATACGAACTTCCAAACTCAGTTGGAAGCCACACTGATACTGTTGGCATGTGGTACATTGGGTAAAAAGTAAACTAGTACACACGTGAACAGATGAGGTTACTGTGTAACTAGCGGAGACTGTCATCGGTAAACGTATCCGTTGTCCATGAAAATCATCCAGTCTTAGTAAAAGTTGTCACACTAGAGAATGTGCAACCGAGATAGGTCTACACACGTACGGATTGAAGGAAAAGAACGATAAAACAAAATGTACTAAGTCCACACATTAGGCCCAAACTGTCGTGTAACCCATTTGCAAAATCAAAACAAAAACCAGAATCGGAACGAAATCCATCTCAGTGGAGGTCATGGATGTATTGGTAAAGAATACTCGCAGCTATTGGTCGTCTAGTATGTCCGTCTTCATTGAGTGACTAGCCATTTGGTCTGATTAGGCAATGTTTCGTTTGAAGTGAATTCGTGAAGCTGATTTTTTTATCCAATAATGCCACCAAATTTCCCAATCGTTTCTCAGGTTCCGATTACTTGCACAATGTCGTTCGTTGTGTTCCATCGCAGCAATCAGCTCTGACTGACCTGATTTTGTGTTTGTTGAAAGCATTCATCGATTGTGACCACCGCCAAACTCAATCTCAAATCTACTATCATGGTTGAGAATCTAGTAGTCTTCTATCTAAACAAGTGTGAGCAAAACAATCGGTTGTACCCAACATGTGCCCCCAGCCAAACAAGTGGCAAGAAATAGCATTGCGACTCATCAAACTGAATTCGAATTATGTGCCAACAATGGATTGTGTTGGTGACAAGATTTCACAAACTTTTTCGCACCATAACTTGACCTCAGTCAGTTTGTGAAGTTGTTGGCGGATAAACACTCGAGGAAAATGCGGTCAAATGCGTGCTTTCACCATGATATCCCATCTCATCGAACGGTGAGCGTACTTTACATCACATTAAGAAAAACCGCAACACTGATCACGAGACTTGTTACATTACATTTCATACGTGACCGCACGGATAGCCTGATGAGCAAAGGCCGTTGTATAATAGCCGAATGACCAAACCCTCGAAAACCTGGAGACAGGAAAAACGTGACTAGAAAGTAGAACAATGTTGAAGCTATTAAACATACCCCCCACAGCTACTTTGTTTTCGAACATGCAAAGACCTCGGGTCATGTTTTCCTTGGCCATCATAAGCACCTCTACTCCTGTATTCATGAAGCCCCTGGGGGTCTAGGTATAAGGCGAAAGTACACTGTTCCATGTACCAACATACGCAGTTGTCAACGGCAGTAAGCTATCAAAATTTTGGTGTCGACTGGCCGCATGACCCGACAAATCTCAAGCACGATCAATCGGATTACAATTCAATGAACCAGATAGCATGCGTGTGACGCTAAGACGTTCTTCATTCCCGGCCACAAAACCGAGTCTTATTCTCATGTTATAAGATTGTAGTATGCGAATTGCCAACGAGAAATACATAGATGATCGCCTTCAACACATATGTATCTACTTTTGGTGTTAACAATCGGTAATAACTCGATCCTTCCAGGAATTTAACTAACACCACAAACTCGTGAATAGGTAGAGTTGGCAAAGTCGAACATCCATCACTGACCACAATCGGGTGCGTGTGTAGAGTCTGCACACAGACAGACCGATCCAGAACACTCTGGTCAAACGCAACGTTGCTATTGCCTATGCCTTCGGCTCAACATGGGAAATCTTGGTGGTCACCTGGTACGTAATCTAACCCCATGCCCATTCCTAATTGCCACTCGAACCGGTCTTTCAAAAGCACTACGTCTGTACAGAGTGTGGGAGGCACTAATTAAACGGTATAGGTATACATTGCTTCTTTTGGTAGCGACCGCCCTTCGCCAGGTTCCGCTTTTACGCGTCAGATCTTCACTGTTGGCGCAATTATCACGAAAGTTTTACGGATTGAACGTCACGAGTTACCTGTCCAAAACACGCAGAGAAGTTGCCACTTCAGCCCTCAACTTGCCATGATGTACGCCTGCATAGGACTTTTGAAACAATAAACACATGGTTGACTATAGGGTATCGCAGATGTCACAAATAATGAATTGCTGCCGCTCAACTGTAAGCCAAGTTCTGAAGCAGTTTACGACGGATCCTTCCGAACCAGCCTTTTCTCCCCAACATCTTCAGGCAGAAATATTCTAGACAAGGTTCATATTGGAAACTCTTCGCGTGACAGGTCGAGGTGGTTATCCGCCCGGACACCAGTCCAATGAATACCGCGTCACCAGTTCGTGCTTTAGTGATAGCAACCAGTTCAAAACTGGCAAATACAATTTGATTGTGTTCATCTATACTAAAGAATTGCGGATCATTTATACAATAATATACACGAGACTGTTGCGATATAGCACAATTGTACGGTGATTAGGTGTTCAAATGGTGCGTATATGAACGTGAAACGTTGAGATCGTCTGTAGAGAGAGAAAATTAAGCAGTATTTGTGCCGGGAGCCTGCCACCTTTGCACGAGAGAATGGACACTTTTGAGTGGGGAATGGTACATGTACGTGTTGTTAAAAGCCATTAACCATACGGTTTGGAAAGGGCACGTTATTGTGCAGGCATGAGGCTTATGACCGACAAAACGCGTCTACTTAATTACGAGAATGACACTCAGCATGCAGCTGTTTTGACGAATCAACCGGCTAACAAGCACCCGCAGAGTGCGCAAGCCGGACATGACAAGAATCGACACAAGAACAGAAATTATGTCAAAACGATAAAATCATCCACATTCTAACCAGAATTGAGCTGACCAGTCTACAATGCACACATGTAAAGTGTGCTCAGTTTGCCGGTGACGTCTAAAGTTAAGTTTAGGTTTTATCTTTGCGGTAAGTACTCGACCACTTAACATCAGCATTAGATGCCGTCCAGCTAACTAAACTTAGGGTAAGAGCAGCTGAATTAATTGAGAAGTAAAATGGCAAGCAGGAGATTGGCAGACGGGCGTCGGTAACACCAAGACATCTCGAGAGATGCCACATACCGTAAGTTATGTTGTTTAAACAAGCTGGTCCACGCCAGAGGTTACCTTTCTGCCATACCCCATGGACGAAACTCCGAAATCCAAAGCGGGTCAAAGTTGTGCAACTTCTTTAAATACGAAGATTAGTTGGTGCCAATTCAACAATTTCACTGTCACAACTTCAATACTTGTACTGTCTTCAGTGTTCTCACCAGCTATCGATTACTTTATCGGTCCCAGTAGCGGGGAGTCGTTTGCAGCCTAACGCGTTCCAAAAGATGATGCCCGACTTTAACCGATAAGAACAGAAGTGTTGAAGAAAGCCGAAAGCCCCACCAGTAGAATCAACCGATATTCGCGGATGTCTCAATGGTCCCTCCCCCAAAGATTCTGTGGTGGTTAGAGCCCTTTCCTTAAGCGGTGCACTTGGTGAACGGATGGAAAGCAAACGAACCACAACAGCCTCGAATGAGTAAGCCGTTTCCAAGAAACAGTGAGAGGATAAAACCCATCTGTTCACAGCATCCTAAAAATGGTGAGGTTGCGATTCGCCTAAATGGATAGCTAGATGAGCAAAGGTGCGGGAAACAGGGCGTTGAGAATACGCGGACGTTCAATGCGTCCAGTTAGGCGTAACACATGCAGATCATTAATAAATCGATAATTGATAAGATAAGCATGGACCTAATACGTAACGGTGTCGGTTAACACTCATCAATAACACCATGCATGCAATGACCTCATTAACACCATTATTCAACCTACAAATCTGTTAACACAAGTGTAATCATCCGATAATAACGATTGTATATCAAGTGGTTGGAAAATCTGTTTGTTTTCAACCCATAAGTGCTTTCCAGCGAGAAAAACGCAAAGCAGAGTGACTGACACAGATACGCTGTTCGTATCGATTACCTATTTGATATACAGATTAGGCAATTATACAGAACAGAAAAAGAATAAGTCGTGCATGATATCCTGTGCATATCATTTCATCATTTGTGTTTCTTTCAATAAGTTCATCGCCAACATCCAAGATTTGGCTCAATCTGTGGACACTCAATATAACATGGTGTTTTTTAGAACGGCTAAGGCCCTGTCTGTTGTTTTCTATGGAATACAACGTCTTAAACATAGAGAACGTTTTCATCATTCACTGACAATGACGCCAATAGCCAACCATACGACCCGTTCGAGCAGCCTTACCAAACATGTAACCAATTTACCACACCACAAACGTCTGTGGACGAAAATGGTGGAAAACAGTCCAAGTCATCAGTTGCGTTTGCTTCAACCATTCACCACAATCTTCTACAAAACTGGTTCCGTCGAACGCTCCGACTACTTTGAAATGAAACGTTAACGACGTCTAGCTACCAATCACATGGTCTCGGATTCCAGTCAGGTTGTCGCGACTGCTGTTGTTTGGATTTGCGTGGTCTGGTAGTGTTCAGCTCACATGCGACTTCCAGTCGCACGACAGCAAACGCCATTTTGGTGTATAAACTAAGACTTTAACTTGATAACGGTGTGGTTCATAAACTACAAACACCAGAGGCCAAAACACTGCAACCTATCAGCACATTGACTATAACAGTGCTTGCCGCCATTGGTCGGAGTATCCTTAAGCTCGCTAACAGTACGCATCACGGTCAAGTTGAGCAAAAATGCATCCAAGATGGTTGGTGATCTAGTATTGAACGTCCAACGTGAAAACTAATGATACCACAAGGCTCTAAAAAAAGTCTAGAGCTAAAAAACGTGACGAAGTTGAAGGCTGAATTGCCCCAATCAACTCAGCAGATCCGACCGACAGGTTGGGACAGCCTGAACATATTATCCAATGTGTCGTACGATAGCTGGTGTGGGACATAGTAACAGATGAAAGCTTAAAGTTAGAACGGAGATAGGTGTAAACACCTGATTTTTGTGTCACAAACAGGGGCTTACTGATTGCATCGAATTAAGTGTGCTCGAAACGCACATACGGTAATTAGTGTTCCAGTCCCTGGTTCACAAAACAAACAATGAAAAGACCACAAAAAGAGGGCGTTGCTACATGTACACTAGGGAAAAATCGGTAGTAATAGTGGAGGAAATTAGAGTGAAATTTAGTGTGTAATAATTTGTAAGAAACTAATCCAAAGAAAGAGTTTCGAATGTTGTTTCCGTTTGAAAACAAACGTTTAACATCGATTTTGTAATGTTCTGCCATCAAACTGGAGTGAGCGAGCACTACAAACAGCTAGCTAGTTGTAACCCAGCTGGGGACTTCACTACCATATAAATCAAAGGTGGAGCTGATTTCTAACATTAAACGGAAGCAGACGTCCGCGGACAAGCGCCAAACACGTCGGACGTGAATGTGCCAGCGAATTCACGAATGGAGCCAAGTATACGAATCTCGACCCCCGGACAATACCAAAAGAATACATGGTAATGATTTTCCGACTACGTACAGAACCGCTTAAAGACAGGCAACAAACAATAATGGCACTACATAGCAAAAAAGTCCGAACCATGCATGATGACTCGCCCTACTGATCTGATTACCATTGTTAATTCTGTACTCGTGACTGCTTGATTCGCTGATACCTAACAGGAGTGTTCATATCAAGATGCCACAGAAAATGTGCCACCCCAAACAAAGGACGGGGAATTTAAGCCTCGGTAATTCCGCCTCGCTGGTCAAGCATACTACAATGGAACGGAGAGTTTAATGCAACAAACCATGAGAGGAGTGAATTAGTGTTCATCACTCAATGCTGACTATCTGCCCCAGTGACACGCCAAAAGCTTCAACATCTCATTCAAGCGAAGAATCAACATATTCTGTTTACCCGTGGTTTCACATGGTGATTTCTGTGTACTGCTGTAACATCTAAAAATAGATAGCAAAACCGTTTACAGCGCGCTTGTGACTGGTGGGGTAACAACGCAACGAGATTACAGAGTGACGATCAACCGACCAACAACAAATATACTTAGTGGCACACGAGTACTGTATTGAATGTTCCCGATGAAGCAGTATAACTGAAAGATAGCCACGATGAAGCACCAAAGCATACTTGAAACTTGCTTCACAAGCACGTGAACAGTCTTAACATCGAGAAGTGCAAAGTCAAGGCCTCTCAAAAATGTCGGCAGACATTACCGTCAACACTAGTGTTGAAGAATCAGCTTGGAATTCGAGTAAGTGTTTCTCAGGAAAAAGTGCCAGTCCTGGTGTATTGCTACTCACCCGCTGCCTCGAGATACAGATTCTTAAGTTACAAGCTTTGGATCAATACCGCAATCCTGCTCCTATCTAAGTATCGGCGTCTCAGCATTAAGTTAGCCCACATCCAACCACGAACATCCGCAACACAGTTGATTCCATACTAAATCGGTCGCCTGGCAGTATAAACGGGGCCGCCCTATTTGCTGCACATAGCGGAGTGGATGGGCGAAAACATGCTACTACTGACCCCTCCCCCACTATCCTATCGAATATAACTCTCGGGATCCTCCCGACCCCAACTCTGGTAATGACTTTATAAATCTCCTTAACAAATACAGATGACTGCAGTAACCCTGTCCCAGTAAGCTCTATCTCTTTCCACTCGGTCTCAGGCCTCCTTCGTCTCTTGCTTAGACCAAGAATACAAATTAATATGGCTGCCTTCAACATTCGCACTCTAAAACAAATAGGTCAGCAGGCCGTTCTCGCAAGAATGTTAGACTCGTTGAATTTCGATGTCTGCTGCATTTCGGAGACAAGAATCCAGGATTGTGGTCAACGTATGGAACTAACAACACCCGCACTGTCTATCCAATACTGGTTATAAACTTCAAGTGATTCCATGGCAGCCTCTACTCGTTATGCTGGAGTCCTCAGCATGGCGACGACATTCACACTGGTAGATTGGATTCCCCGTTAGCAGTAGACTCTGAGTGGTCCGCTTGGAAGACAAGCAATAGAAGCAAATCTTCAGCAATCAATTCAATGTGCCCACGTGTGTTCCAACCGACTGAAATGATGTCGGTATTAAGCACCTCTTTTACTCGTATTTGACCGAGATTGTAATGTCGGCTGGAAACGTGAACGGCCATGTCGGCCACGTTGGTGAGACCAAGTCCCTTTTAGGTGGCAAGTTTGGATTTCCACTGTAGCCAGCAGACGTGGAACAAACGTATGAGAAACAGCTATTTCATTGCCAACACTAGAACATATGGCATGGTTCCATTCAGGACTGTATTTTTTTATTGAAGCACATACTTGGATTCAGACTACCTGTTGGTGTACTGCAATGTGTTCTTAGTTTGGCTCGGAAACGACCCCATCGACTGCAACCACTGGCTGCTAAGAAACTGGCCATTCCGTCGGTAGAGCACAAGTACCATACCAGCCTAGAAAGCAAGGTGACGAGTTATAACCTCGAAGATTCTAACAGCCACATGCCTCACAGGCCATTGATAAAGCAGGTGCTTTGGCATGCGGCGCGGTGGTTCGTAGGTTGAACAAGCATTGGATTTTAGAGTGATCACTGGACTTGCTAGATGCCAGTTCATAAAACAGATTTAGGAGAGATATCAGCGGGAAACTGAAGAGTAGCTTGGTCGTCGATCACGTGACTTAGTTGATGGAAAAAGATAGCGAACTGTAGACCGCTTTTGTTTCGGAGAATATCAGCAGACCTTCTTGATTAATCTCTACTACTGGGACAGGACGTTCGTTTGTCCGTGAAGTCATCAACAAGGCAGATGGTAGAGAGAGTTAGTGTTGGATGGTGAAGTCATGAAAGTTGTTGGTCGGTTTGTGTACCTGGAAATTTAGCAGCAGCAGCGGCGGAGTTAATGGAAATAAAACGGCAGTTCGTATCTCCAGGTTTGGAGTGAAATTCGAAAATACTGGACATCTCCGGCGAAAGAGAGGCGTCTTTGAAGTCTAAGGCCCGTTAATTCAAGGCGAATATCAGAGGTGTATTAATTCACGGCTAGGAAACACGGCTATCCAGGATAGAAGACGTGAACAGTCTTCAGGTATCTGACCACCGATGTTTGTGCTGGATGGTTCGCATCGCGTTAGGAAGCGGTAGGTAGTTATTATCAAGTGAGTTCCCCTGCTCTATCCTTAGGTTAATAAAAACCTAGAAATCATCACAGCAGTCATCATCCTGATCGAAATGTCCTGTGGCTCGGGCCGCCGCTCACCTCAACAGTGACGTGGAATAGCCGAGAAGAAAGCGTTAATAAGAAAGTTGTAAATTAATAATAAGGACTAAGCGGAAGAACTAGAAATGTTATAAATGACTGCGACACACCGTCATCTCAGATAACGTTTCAAACCAGTGGGTTGGGTGATCACAAGAACCCCAGCCAGGCAGGCGACACCTACTCACTTTGCTCAGTGGAACAGTCAGAGTCTTCATACTTCGTGACCACGTTGTTGCTTGGCCACCACGCGATTTTACCCAACTGTTGGTGGCCTCAGTATATAATGTCCGGTACGGTAAACACTCAGCTGGCATACGGAACACGTGACCCAACCATCGCAAGCTGTGCAACGTGATCAGTTAGCCAAATGATCGCACATCCCGAGCGTTCCGGAATACGCGCCGGCCAACTGCCACACATTGTTCATGCGATTAGTTCACTTAATGTGGGCCAAGTGACGGAGACAGCGATGGTCAACACAGCAAGTCGACTGACATCTTGGTTGTGAATAGGCCATGTTTCCGAACCACAGAGCAAAACAGAACGTGCACAAGCACTATATACCTTTCCTTTCAGCGACAACCGAACGTCTTTTTGACGCCACAGGTGACACAGTTTGGCAAAGGCAACTCGTACCTTTGCTATCTTCGCTGGTATCTCATCAGCAATATTACAGGCTGACGAGATATTGCTACCCAAGTATGTGAAACAGTCCACAGTCCCGAGTAGATTACCTGCAATGAAGAAAGAGGTGGAAGTGTCCCAGTCTTGAAGTAGCACTTCACACTTTGAAGGTGCGAAGTGCGGTCCATACGAACCAGCCGGATCACTCAAATTGTTTAGCATGATCTGCATGTTTCGGCAGAGGGGCTGAGTAAGACAATGTCATCCGCATATTCCAGATCGGTCAACCAAGTGCCAGGAAGGAGCTCAGTACCAAGTTCACTGGACTTCTCGAGTGCACTTTCCAGAATGTCCTCTATGAAGGAATTGTACAGGAATGGTGAGATCGGACACCCTTGACGAACATCACCAAAATTGATGAACGCCCAAGACATCTCATCCTGCTTTCAAAGTGAACATACAGCGATATCAGTAGACTTGTGTATTTCCCGGTACTTCCCTGGTACTCTCTTGTGAAGAATAGAGTTCCAGGGATCGTTATGAGCAACTGAATCGAAAGCAGCCTTTAGGTCTAAAAAGACCACGATCGTCGACTGCCTATGTGGGTGCCGATGCTCCAAGATCCGTCGCAGGGTAAAGATGTGGTCAACGCACCTTCGGCCAGATCGGAATCCTGCCTGTTCTTCGCGTGTATGAAATTTCCAGAGCTTAGTGAGCCGACCTAAAATTGGGCCAGTGAGTAACCTGGAAGAAAGACACTAGACTGATCCTTCTGTGGCTGTCACACAGAATTCGAATCCCCTTTTTGAAAACATGAGTTACCGCCGATGGGCACCAATCACGAGGTACATCTTCAGTTTACCAAATCGTCTGAAGGAGTTTCGCTAGCTTTGATATCAACCTCTCCTTTCCGTCAAGTCGGCGCACTTAACTGGTGATAAGCGAACCATCATTTTTTCGCACATGGTCTCACTAACACCGACTCGACGTCCAGTACAACTACGAATCGGGGGGGGGGAAGCCTTCTGCTAGACCCAGATAAAAAGACCCGTTCCAGTTCTTTCGACGGTTCGGTCAAGTAGTGCTCACAGTCTGTGCAAGCTTTTAGTCAGCTTGCGGTCAAGTTCTCGACGGTCATCATAATCAGAGTCAGGTGAAATCCAGCGACACTTGTTCATGAGGTTCGTCGACATAATAGAAATCCAGTACTGTCGCAACTGCACGGCTCCTTCGGAACATGCCTCTTTACAGCATGCTTTCATAGCTGCGGCGATTTGTTCCCAGTGTTCGTTAGGTCCTCTTATCCGACTCAAACTGGGCAGCTTGTCCACCAACGTTTTCTGGTAAGCGCGCTTCGCACTCTCCTCTTGCGAATGCCATTTAGGCATCTTGCATTTACGAGTGTACGTCCTCTGGGCAAATGACAAAACGAAACGAGTACTCACAATAGCATGGTCCGAGTCCAGGTGGTTGCTCCAAAAGGCACGACATTCTTTAACAGAGTGGCGCCACCTGTAACTGACTACTGTACGATCGCGCTGTATCCACGGCTGACAAGCGCACGGAGGTCTCCGTGTAACACTGCCTCTTCCGGTGTTAGAATACGATGCTCGAAATATAGAGACCATGAGATGCAAACAGCCACAACATTCTTTCGTTACTGTCAATGCGCTGTGACCGGAGAGCAAACATACCTACCACCCGCTTCACTTTTGAAGAAAAGCGACCGGGCTGAGCATTGAAATCGTCCCTTAGTATGACGACGTTTAGTCTGCTTCAGAAGGTCAACCAGGGCCTCGTAGAACGCATCTTTGGTAGTAGAAGAAAATCGTGATGGGTAAACTATATTATTTTCGGGAGAACGATAATTTCTTACGCTTCCCGGTCGACAATGTAGCGGAAGGGGGTTGACTTAAAAGATCCCACCCCACATCTCTAACTCAAAAGTCTGACCTGCGAGACAACACGATACAAGGTTTTCTTGGGAGACCCTAATCGGTGCCAACGACTCAAGAGTCTGAGTCAGTTGGCAGTGAGGGGCTTGCCTATCCGGAGAGCGCGGTGAATAAGACAGTGATGTCCACTTTTGAATATTGTTACGCGCAGTAAATGTACTTAAAGCTACATCAGACCTCTAGGTGGTAACGGAATTTTTTCGACCGTACTGGATAATACGCCAGCGATCACAGTCAACCGTTGAGCGATCGGGGTGTTCTCTGTTTAAGGGTACCTCTTCTAACCCTCCTTCTTCCTGATATGGAAGACAGTAGTGCCGCAACTACGGAAATAGTTCTGCTGTATGTTCACAGGATTGTGCCTCGCTACCTACGCACTCCTACGCGATCAGTAGTGCGACACATAACCCCATGAGTGCAACAGATTTTCGTGACTGTTCCTGTTTGACCTGTCTGACACAGTTGCATCTGGAACGACCGGAGTCCTAATCAGCATAGTCCACCGGATCAAGACAACACACAAGCCCGGCCGCCACGTCAACGTAGCAGTATGGGTCAGGTGGAGCAGGGATAACAGTTAATCGTCTGCCACATTAAGCAGTTTGCAGATGCTGTAGCCGGCCAGCAGGGTGGACAGCTGAAGAGGTGATGTAGAGGGAAAAAATTCTTCACCAAGGGTTTTTGTCGTCGTAGGTCTGGTTCGTCTCTCACGCTTGGGTCCTCGTGACTTCGAGAAAGTAGTCTAAGTTGATAGATTCGGCGTTTGGTTGGTTGACGAGCTCCACATTTTAACATCAAGCGAGATTACATCATTGGAGCGTAGAGCTTCAGGTGTATAAGTCATTCGAACCCATCCAATCAATCTCCTCCATGCTGATGATGTCGCCCCGATTGGTGGTGAAACAGTTGCGATTTAAATGTTAAGCTCGGCGAACAGCTGAACACTCGAATGATTACCTCTCTACTAGCTTCATCCTTTCTCATAGCGCTATTCATCAGAAGCTTATAAGTGGCATTAACTCCAAGGTAAGGGAAAGACCATGAAAGGATAGACCAACGAACAGTAAGGTAGAAGAACATAATATAAGCCAGGATTAAGACTTGAAGTGTGCGCAGGCACCTAATGCTTCGTCCTGGACAACTCACCTTGAGTGCTTGTCGATTGGTCACGTAGTTCTCGGCGGCGATCATGTTTGAGTAATGTTTGAAAAACTCATCGTAATTCGCACTGAGGAATTCGGCAACAAGGCTTTTGTGCCGCGTGAGCAAATCTTTCAGAGTGGAGAAAGCGTCCGAACTGACATCGAACGCGGTACCTTGAACATAATCGAACAGCTGGTAAAATTCGGGGGCTAGGAGCACCAGTTTAGCCAGTGCTTCATGCCGACAAGCATCTCGAAGAATCTGGGGAATGTAGAAGAACAGACAGTGTGCTGTACACAAAGAAATAAAATGGGCGGGACATGAGAAAGGTTGTGATATCGGTCAGTGACCGATTGTAATTCTTAGCGAAATTGTATGGTACCAACACTTAACAGTGCTCATTGGATTAGGCTAGGCAACCAGGAAAAAACTCCCGAAACCAATACTGACAGGAAACTTTAAGTAACGGTTAAACACTGGCTATCTAACTGTTGGTTCCCATCTAAATACTCACAAGCAAGCAAGCTATTGATTGGTATAGGTAGGACTAACACGAAACGGTCACACAGTATCATATCTGATTTGTATTCCGTGACGAAAACCTTCCATATAAAAACGGTTCGAAATGAGCAGGTTATGCCGATATTGTGCCAGTAACACAGCCATAGGTTGCCTGGTATGCTAGAGAAAGTTTAAGGCAAAGTTCAACTATAAGCTAGGCGTTTGCTGCTGTGCAACGTACCACGTACTCAACTCGGTAAGGTTTGCCAAATCTAGACGCGAACACTGAAAGCAACCAGAACTCCAAACCATGGCAACTGACACTTGGCATCGTTGTTAACAAACTGCCTCGTGACTCAAAATGTATAGAGTCAGGCTGCCTTAATGAGGCATAAAATCGCTGTTATCAAGTGAGTGCGAAACACTGAAACCTTTGCAAGTTTACTAGTCACGGGTGTAACGCATAGGGAAGGGCAATGACGTCGTCACGTGAATCCAGGGCTAATAATCTACGCCGATCCCCGTTGATGGGCGTACGCAGTGTCACATGGAGCGCAAGAGTTACTGTATGACAGTCAACAGGTTGTACACGAGGCTCGTGCCCTTTTGCAAGGAAGAATCAGGGTAACAGGTGACCCAGACACTGACAAGTTGTGTGTATCCTCACACAAGGCCGCAAGAAGCCAATACTCTCAAACATCAATGGATGACGTACAGTCGTACATGGAACACTAATCTGAGACGTGTGTGTACTTCGGGCTAGTCTATCGTCCAGCCCCACAGCTATGGTAACTTCAGCATACATTGATCGAATTACACCGTGTTTGCATTGCTGGACAGGTGCCGAGTCACGAACTGGTAACCACATTCTGAATTATTCATTTAGTCAAAATTGAGTTACGCAAACGGTCACTTTGAGTGCATATGGTTGTGCTTTGATAACAGATCAACGGGTACGCTGAGTTCGTTCGGCGAATCCATTCAGATGCGGAAATATTGGATTATTCAGATGATGAATCTCACAGATACCCAACTTTACTATCCGAAAGCTGTTCCGGCTGACAAAACCTAAAAGCTGGACAGTATAGGGTGGAAAACAGACGCACTTGCAGCCTTTAGGAGTAATCGGTGTTCTCTAACAGATATTTTTCGGGTGACCATTTCAGGGAGTCTACGTTTAATGCACGCAATAACAGTTATTCTCCCCTCGTTCTTAAGATTCATTTTATGGATAGCTCCAATCTCCACAGTCGAGCAGCCTGCTTTGACTGGCTCAACCTAATTACGACTGACGGCCAACTGTTGAAACACAAATATCGACAATCAAACTGTCCGATTGCGTAAAAGAATTCCCACCAGGTAAGCGATTCAAAATGTGGTTACACCCTTTGATATCGCCACGCAGCATAATCAAGGAAAGAGAATATTGAGTCAAGCGATCAATGCATATTGAAATTAGAATGAATGTGGTGCTGTGTGACACAAGTGCTCAAAGTAGAGGCCACGGCCCAGCAGCGTGTATGCGATTATACCACAAACGTTCGTCTTAGAGTTTTCGCTTCTCAAAGAGAGAGAAGAGCCTTATCCGTCCTGTATATAAATGCAAACAAAAAGAGTAGTCCAAGAATGAGCCAGGCGTGCACGAATCAGGAATCACGTTGCCGATAGATAGTATGGAGGATTCGATAATTCAAAAGGGGCCTGACTGCGAAAAATCTGGGTTTCGGTTACACTCGCACCAGCGACAGAAGTAGCATGCTCAAGCGTGAGCTACGGAGGATTAGAAACCGAGTATACCCAACAGAGTAAACAGCTATCCCATGGATTCCGAGCACTGTCATTTCTGGGCACAGATATTGTACTCGATTCAGCCTCGGACATACATAGCGTGCCGTCACATATGAGGCAGCCGGAGTACACACACTCATATGCAAGTATATCCACCAAATTGATCGGACTCTTGCGGGGCTGATGCGTGCTCGAGTTAGCACTGACCATTGGTTGCACACGTCTTAATCGATTCGCACACTGCGCGGGCATAAATCCTTTATTGTAGAGTAGAGGCGTTCTGTCACCGTTCTGTGTGAAGTGGCGGTGTATATACTCAGGTCACAAGAATAATACACATGACGGTTATCTTGACTTTACCACGGTTTGTTGATCACACATGAAAAAACAATAAATGCTGGCTGACCTCATCATACACGAAGCGATGGACATGAGCTTCGTACAATAGATCAACAGAAAGTCACCAAAATCGAATACTTTGCTGCTGCTCCCATACCTGTTAGGTAGACATACTGATCACGTCGAGTCAGGCTGGTTCAGACGCATTCGCTGCGCCTTCCCTACGCACGCCATTCATAAACATAACCAAAATGCGCAGCGTAATCGAACCACCCGGTCAGCAATTATGGTGGAATAATCTCTTCATGAGACTTATCAGGCGTGTGCCTAACTGGTAGTACATCGGATACGATCGCCAGGTAACCATAACGAAAATACAACGGCAACAAATTGCAACTATCTGAAGTCGTTCATATGCATGATAATGCAAACAAGCCTACAACTCAAAAGACCACATGCGTCAACTTGCTTAACGGCAGTTCCTAAACGATTAAGGAACGCATGTTAAAATTGAATTGTTAAGATGATGTCATTTGACACAACAGGCTTGGTTCTCTGGATGCTAGCGCAATAAGCAGTCCAGATAACAAACAGAGGTAGTACAGCAACCGTTTCATTGAAGATCGACCTAGTTAGGATAACCAGGATGCATACTAACAACCAGGTGATTAAGAAACGGACCAGACTTTGGCTGGATTAATCTGGAGAATGCATACGGGCGGCATTCAGAGGAGATGTGAGATAATGAGCTGTGAGATAATGTCGGTATTCATTCAGTGATGGAATGCATGGGAACCAATCGAAGTAATCCTACGCAGTGAAAGTATGCGGAGGAAACCTAACAAACAGCTCCAGTCCACGTTTACAAAAGTCGCGTGCAACGAATGCAAAACAGTCTGACAGGGGTATATGAACAAGTTGTGCAGTTCTTCAAATGTGAACGGATTCATGCACAAAGAAGTGCCAAACGCAAAAAGAACACACAAGTTTCCGATTACTAACGGCGTGCACTGATCAAATGTACAGCCTGCGACAGACACTGAGAGATTAGTGTCTCGACACTTAGCGAACCACTGAAATACGGTTGTGACACGATTGCTCATAGTGTTTTTCAGGCTATCGTACTTGCAGAGGAGATTCCACTAAATGTGCTTATTTGCCTCAACCCTCTCATGCTGGTTTTAAATGCATATTGAAAGGCAGTCAGCTCGAAGGATCCATATCTCGTGTGGTATTCGCTAGGACATGCTATCTCTATCGCTGGTTCGAATCCAGCCGAAGCTCTGGTTTTTCATGACTGGGTCTTACCGAAACATATATTACAAAGTTACTGATGATGTGTGTTCGAGAATAGCGAAAGCACATGATGCATTCATGAGTTCTGGGCTATTCGTGCGTAGACATGGTTACATAAGCTACGTGTTCTGTTATCGTTTTCTTTACCAAAGAGCAGGTACCAAATACACCACTTATGTGGATAAAGTCACAGTTAGTCGGCGGACGTCTAGAAAACCCATAATTTCACAAATGATAGCCACGGTAACAAAACTCACAAATTGACCGCAAAATGTACGTACTCTGTATGGTGAGAAATTAATAGCCGCGAAGCGCACTGTTCAGTGGGGGCGCTGACAACTAGAAGGGAACGCAACTCAGTGATCACCGTACATGTTACGAAAATCCTAAGTGAAGATGGAGACGACTGCGGTCAAGTAACAGTCAGATGGGATGACTTTAAATCCGAGAGTAGGCCATAACCTTCGATCAAATTCCAGTCTGGCTGTTACCAATGTTCACTCGTGATGAGTCACCTATGTTTTTGTGTTGTGTTACAGTCCCTGTTTAGGGTTTGCTGTCACGTCCCGATAAAAAAAACATCGCCAAGTATATTAATATGATAATAAATGAAGAAAAAGAATTATCTGCAACATCATTACAAACCTCAAACGCAATATTATGTAATACCTACCGCACCATAGTGAATGGCCCGGTCCGGCTTCGAATAGCCATGCAGTAAGGAGACTAGGATATGCGGGTTAGAGAGGAGGTACTGTGCTGCTGGATTGTACGAACCAACCTGGCGTCGCATCACGTGGCCGAATAGATCCACCACGTGTTTGGAACTCTAAAGAAAATTAGTCGAATCTGATAACCGGAAAACAGGTCAGACCTCAAATTCGATGGTGTCCAAATTAGCGATAAGCAGAGGAAGTACGTTCAAATTGATTAACTCATGTGTCACCTCCGTGATTATCTCGTTGATCCGTGTGCGCTCAGAATTGAACAACTCAGCATCGCGTTCGCGTCCGGTCAATCGCGTGTCTGATTTGTCGGTTAACAGTTCGCGCAGACCGTTCAACGCAGTAGCGATGGCCTCAATGGCTTTCCGACGTTCCTTCTCTTGTTTGGTTTGACTGTTAAGGATCTAAACCAGATTGATTGAGTGATTGAGGAGGACGGTAAATCAGAACGTACGAGTAAATTTTCGTGGATGGATTGGATCAACTCTTTTGGACTTTTCGGTTTTCCAAACAATGGCATTTTTGGAATGTGCGAGGAAATTCTGAAAGCCACAAGAGAACGATTCGAATAAACGAAGAAACGATGAGGAAACCAAAAGCGGAGTGACCCAACAAAGCTGGATGAAGAACTAACTGAATTCTCCTGTCAATCGTGTTATGTGAAATGAAATGTGTTCAACAAATGCTCGAAAATTTGAAGGAAACATACAAATAAAATGGAGCAATAAAACAGACACCAAGTACGACCTTCCTATGCCAAAAACCAATAACGCAACAGATGAAGGTGGAAAGCGGAATGTAATGAATTTCGCGAAGAAAATAGAAAAAGACGGTTGTGGATGAATAACGAATGTCACCCCCAAACCCATTCCCATTTTTAGACTCAAATGAATGCAAACAAAACGGATTTAGGCTGAATAACACACACACTAATACACTCGATTAAAATTGCTCTCAGTTCCGGATACCATCACAAGCATCTAAGGTTTGAAATAACCACTCTTTGTTGGGAATCTGTCATACTTCTGTCCACATTTGTTGCAGACAGTTCAAGCACAATTCAAGCACACTAACGGTCGGAAGGAGCCAGTGTCAACTATCACACTGTCACCTGATAACGCGATAATATGGCTACGCTAGCAAAAAATGCTCGTGATCTGTCCTCACTCCGAAACAAAGACACTATGACACGCCAAAGTGGTTACAATAGAACATCGCCACTCCACTCTGAGCATACATGATTTGTGACGTTGATGGTATGGTAATAGAAATCGTGAACCTTTTTGCTTGTTTTGTAGTTTGTAATTTTGTGTCTCAAACACTTATAGTAAATACTGGTAAATATATGGTGAAAACTGTTTGTGAGTAGTGCGTAATGTTAGTTTTTTGTGCGCATCAAATAGCTCGAGAAAAACCGTTGAAAATTAAAGGTATTTGAGCTCGAGCTAACCGTGTAGATTTATTGTGGTGGGTCCTTTCTAATCCTATGTTTGGTTGCGCAACCTTCGTGTAATGGATGAGATAGAACTGAATGAATCTAGTCCGTTAGTGTTCAAACTAGCTCATCTGCACAGATGTTAATCAACTCGGTTGGAACAGGGTCGGTGAATATCAAAGCTACCATACACAACCAAGGAGGGACACAGCTTGCACACAATATCAACGAGACTGCTAACCGGAATTGTTCTTTGGAAGCGCTCTAAGTCAAATGAAACGTTACACAAACATTCAAATCCACATATTAAAAAACAATTGAGTGTCAAAGACGAAAGCCCGGTACCCCAATTAGTGGTTTACATCCACCAGTGAAACGACCCTCATGAAAAAAATGACAGGATGCTGTAGCCCTGAAATGTTAAACACCGAGTCCACAGCCAAAAATTAACCAATAATGAAAATAAGGGTGAGTGCGGATGAGCACGGGAGGCGGTCAATTTACGGTGGCGAAAAATTGGGGAATTAGCTTCTCTCAAGATGTCAGAGAGACAACTTGAGAAACCATCTTTCGGTGTATAAAGGAGGTTCAGAGTTAGTATAGTTACACCTTGGTAACCGGCTTTGTACAGAGTGACCACGCATGGCCTGGTTTCTCTATAGCGACTGTTTCATTTGCCGTACTCTTGTTCTCAGTTCATAAAAACGTATTACCTCGCCAACCTCATTAAGTGATGAGCTACTGTGTGCATTAAAATTGAGTCACTTGTTCATCAACTCATCATCAGTTTATGGCCCTATATGACTGCCAAATTCGTTTCCTTCCTGCTTAGTTTTCGGCTTTTAAACGTGCTCTTCAAGTAAATAAGGATTATCCACTGGACAAATTTCAATACTGCCTACAAGC
Source organism: Paragonimus westermani (assembly GCA_008508345.1). Classification (NCBI taxonomy): domain Eukaryota; kingdom Metazoa; phylum Platyhelminthes; class Trematoda; order Plagiorchiida; family Troglotrematidae; genus Paragonimus; species Paragonimus westermani. The sequence goes on along the minus strand of QNGE01003326.1, from coordinate 31,221 downwards.
GTTCAATCATACACCCAATTAGTTGTAATTTCATGTAAGTCAAAAGCGGAACGTTCATCAAGCACACAGCTTGGGTAGCAATGTCGGCTTTCTTCAACCACAAGGCATTCCAAATGCGTAATTGCTTTTCATAAAAAGACCCTACTGGATCATAGCATTCGCATCGTTATGCTGGAGATCGTGGAAACCTCCCGTTAACTGACAGCTACCATAAGCCAAATTTGAAGGATGCCAACTGTATTGTGCAAGACAGAAAATAAGCATAAAGTCACTGAAACGAGGCATTCCTCCAACCTATGAAGTCCTCATTTGTTAAACACCTTGATTAGTGGAATCAACCTTTGTAACACAAAGTAGCATTTGCTGCCGGAGAGTGGAACTCAAAAATTTCAGAATTTACGTATGACCGTCTAGCTAAGTGAAATAAAAACTAGTGTAAATCGTTGGAGATGTGTCAATTGAATACAAAACAAAAGAATGAGCGAATGAAAAAAGGAAACGGTAAGTAATGAGCGAAACAAGGGGTTGTCAGATAGGGGCCGTTAAGCTTAAACGTTCAGCCGGAACGTATGCCAGCATGCGCGAATGTAGAATGTTGCACACGTTGCACTGTCAAGTGCGCATGATAAATTACAGTGCATAGCTGAATGTGAAACGAAATGAGACTAGCGAACGCCATCACCTTCGAACATACCCCGCAGGCCATTTGACGATCACAGGCAATGACCGGCGTCGGTGTGTCCACATTTTCTACAGGATCAACACATTTAAGTCCAAAGTTATGCAGATTCACAGTTTCTTGTTAACACGTAAATAAACCATAAAACACATCAATATTAGCTTTCTTCCGTACAGAACACAACCACAGCAACTCAGTAATAACAAGGTTAATCCTTAAACTTACCAAGTCTACAATAGGCTGTCATCTGGTCCCCGAAAACCTAACAGAGAAGCTTGTACGTAAGAAGACATTACGAGCAAAATGGACACCAAATATAAGCGACCAATACCATCGTTTTTTTGTCATATGACAACGTGTGTACTTGAAAAGTTTGATCGCCTAGAGTAAGCCGTAGTAGTTAGAAGCGAGAAGTCCGATGGATGGATTTTACTGTGTAATTTCCACAAAACAATGAGGTTACGAAGGAGACCGACTGGGTCATACACTTGTAGTCCGTATAGCGGCAGAGTGAGAAGCGAATTGGGGTGCGCATTTCCAATGCCGAGGAATACCTTTTTCACCTTAAGACGGATCGACAAAACTTTCGCATTTCCAGAAATCATGGCACGGTGACTAAATGTTCATTAAAAATGACAATAAACCATTCTGGCACACCAACAAAGTAGCCCAAACCACGCGGATCGGAATGATACAATGAAGGGAGGAGTGTAAGCGGAAACCTCACACTGAATCTAAACCACCGCGCCCACGCTTGGACTAACGGGTCTTCCAACCAAGCCGGGTCAACAAAAGCAAGTGGATCATAGTAGCCGGAAAGTGGTTCACAGAGAGCACAACTCTCACTTTAGTGTTTTAATGTTCTAATGATGTACAGTCAGAGCTCGCTATGTTTGTACTATCTATACCACGGCTCCAATACTACTGATATATTCGGGGCCTCTCTGGAGATAGAGTAATACCAAGGGTCATTTTGAACTGACGTCAAGTGACCGAGAAGTGTGACTGGGACACACGAGAGTGCTGTCAGAACGTATCAAAATGGGGAAGGTATAGCCAATCTTAGTGCGAAAAAAAGTTTCATTTAAACCATAGAGAAGCATACAAAGGTTCAGAGCGGTTTTGATTGAGAAAATGAAAATATCCAACGTATTTATGTATTCGATTATCGAGGTTTGTCCTCAAGAGTACGCATCGAATGGTCTCAGTGGATGGGCAATAAGAGAACTTCGGGTATATGTATATACATATATATATATATATGTACATATATATATCACTAAGGTTGAGCATCCATCTACAAAAAGGGCAGAATGGAGCTCGCCCGCGCTGGGTGCCTTGTGACGTTTCAGATACTTGGTCTCAAGTGAGATTTCTGTTTCCGAAGGCCAAGAAATGTCAACAGCCCAGTGAACACGAGCAAAGCCCGAAGGCATAGTCAATAGTGCAGTTGGCCAGTTGGGCTGCCGTTGTAAGAGCTCAGCCTACTGTCCTAAGCATCGTTGCGAAATTATAAATGGCCTCACTACCGGCTTTTCAGATTACCTCGCCCACACTTGGCTTCCGGCTACCAGTTGCTCAGATGAGATGGAAAAGCACCCAAGAGTCCCCGGTAGTAATGGCTCGTCCCACCTCGATAGTACCAAGCGATCCTTTCGCAGACTTCTTCGGAGTATGCTTCCGGGCCGAGTAACACTGCTGCTGGAGTATCCCGGCGAGCGTCAAGAAATTTCAGGGGCTGCAAGGAGAAGCAGTAGTTGGCAGCTGAGTGGGCAGTATTATCACGCGAAGCAGTACTGCAATTGTGCACCGCATGCTCAACGTGCTCCAAAGTCGTCTGGTGAGTGGGGTCCTGGACTAGAGGAAAAGGTACCCTCATAAGTGTACAGTAAGCGTATCTGCCAGTCTAGATACGTCAATTTGCGGCCGATGATAAAGTGGCCTCTCACCAAAGCGCAGAACGAACACGGTACATACCAGTACATGATCAGAATTCACAACGATGCATCAGGTATTACTGGCGCGCAGTCAATTTCCCAAAACCGAAAAATCCATTTTTCTTGGCAAATGAAGCGAATTCTTGGGAAAAAGTGCCTTTTCTCAACACTTACGCAGCCCTGCAGCTTATAGGCCAGAAGCTCAGACGTCTGGAGTAACCTGGTGTCTTGGTACCGGTCTTTTAATCCATGTGAGCCGCTTCCATCGTCATGGATAAGAAGACCTACGAGTCCATCTGATTCTGCTCTAACTACTTAACAGGCCTCGAAGCCACATTCAAACCAAACTGCTAACCGTTTCCAGTGATCAAAGAACACACTCAAAATACACCATGGGGGCACCCGCTTTGCCGAAATGGATTTGGCTACGGCATAATTTGACATCGCGGTAGCACCAGCATTTTGGTAACTACTCACAACCAAAACCCACTGCGGCCTTCTCCAGTACACCAGGCTTCCCTAAGACGTCAAGACCACACCCACCAGTTTTCAGCAGGCGATCGATGGGCTGATTACTAGCCTATCGAATACGGCCGACTATCTCGAAAACATGTTCATAATGAGTTTGTAAACCAATGAACTCCAGGAACGAATCGCCACGGGTCTCCAAAGCGTCGAGAAGTACGGTTTCCAGCTGCTGATGTGCAAATATTAGATGTTCTCGCAGCCGACCATACATGCATTTCGTCACTCAGATTCCGCGAACAGTCAGGTTACTCGGAACGTGCCTGCGCTCAAAGATAGTCCCGTACTTCCAGGCCTTAACAGTTAACACAGTGCCTTCTTTACAAAGCTGCACAGTGTTCTAACCCAGCGCAATCAGCTATAGAAGGATGTTCCATTATGCTGAACATCCCGATCGCGACAGCCCTTTTGCTGGCTAGAGGACGATACTAAGCTCCAATCTCTTACTGACGTATTATGATCCCAAACTCCCGAATGCAGTCGCCGCAAGTGCCTCGAACTAGGATGCTGAAATTGCTGTTTCGCAAATTGACGCCGGATGATTTCAAGGTAATTTCCCAAACCTCGCGTACGCTCTCCGCAGCAGGGAACTGCAGATGTGGAAAAGAAGTCTGATTAGCATTTTCGTAATGAAGTTCCATAAAGCAACCAAATGGCTGGCCTTTTTCAATTCTAACCTGTCATAAACAGTTGCTACTCAACGTTAAATCAAACAAGGACATTCCTGGGCATCGTAACAGTCGATTACAGCCGTGGACGACAATCCTTCTGAGCTACAAGTTCGCCATTCACTACCACCGCACAGACGATCTAAATCAAGTTGGTGATCCGTCGTTCCGCAGCCAGTAGTCTAGGGAGACATTGTCATCCCTACTCTGGCCACTGACGATGAGGTGTGTTATCAATCTTAAAACACCACTCGTACAACTGCCGTCGACATCCGGCGCGCCACAACATTGGATCCGACCCTCAACCAAACCATCACTTTCGTCTAAACAACATGGTCCACGGTTCCTGTCGCGGATGAGCTTAAACGACCTTCTTGACAGTGGTCGACACTATTCACCGAACGTGTCGTCGTTTTAGCCTTTTGCAACCTCACTATCCTTCAAAAGTTTCACTCTGGTTATTCCAGCATCGGAAACATGGAAATGATTGCTCACTGATACGCATTTTGGCCAGATATAGACTGCCAAATTGAGGGTTTAACCAGTCAATACTCGAAATGTCGACAGGGCGCCAAGTAAACGATCTTGCAGGATCTTCTACCCTGGCAGACACCCAAGGGATCAAGGTAACGCCTCCACTTTGAATTTGCCAACTCTATCGATGGTATTCCGGAACTCGTCGTGATTGAGACTTTCTCTACGTGATCGAGAATTGCTGCACTTTTTGAGACAACGTCCGTAATCACCATCGTCTCAGTACGCCGAGTTTCCAGTCAGCGCGATGTCCCGGGCATACCCGTGTCCGATAACGAGACGCAGGTCACTTTTGAGCAGGTTGAGAAGTTCTTCCGACGCACTAACATCCGGCAGATACGGACTCCGCCGTATCATCCACGGGCCGAGAGGCTCGGCGACACGTTCACGCAAATGTTTCACAGGTGTCGTAGAGAGAGGGACAAGGCCGAGGCACCACAGGTTTTCCTCCTTGTTTACCGAACCACAACAAACCTTGCGGCAACCGACGCCAGTACTCCATATAAAATCTTGATGAACTGTCCAGCATGCATTCATCTCTAAGAACGAGTCAATGCTGCGGTCTGCCGGACCATCTTCCAGTAACGGTTTGTCCGTTGGCGCTCCAGCCGACTTGATTACTTTAGTTGGGCACAAGCAGTAGCAAGCACCGGTAAGGAGAGAGGGTTTTACAATTTCTCTGCTGGTGACGACGCTCGAGTCCAAGACATGCTACTGTCTCAATAGAAAACAGCAGACAATTCCGCCGGACATACTGTCGGTTACGTTCGCCATACCAAACGCGACAGGACTGTCAGTCCTCTCGTCTACACCTGATGTAGAGATCAAACCACCTCTCCAGCATCGGGAGGATTGTGTCGGACGTCCAACACAGCCGATGCGGTAGAATCCTACAGCCAAACGGTATGCATGAAAATACTTCAAATAAGGGATATTGGAGGGTTCTATTTTCACCGGAAAGTGTCCATTTTTCGAGGTATTGTCAAAAAATATTGCGCGGCTTGTGGATGGTGCGTTATTGTGGAAGATCACTTTCGCAACTTTATTCTTGACTTACCATTATTCTGTACATCAACCCTTTGCGGAACCAATTCCTACGGTTCATATCATCGTCTCCGAGTTGGGTGCCAATACATCGCTCTCTCAGAGATTGTGTCCGTTTCTGCTGTCTCGACTGAGTTCGGGCTATTACGATTCAGGTGACGTCATTGATCACGTGGCTTTAGTCGTCGTGAAGTTATCTATCGCTACGTTCCATTTGACCACGCGGTCACATCAATGATCGTAAACTATTTCACATTGGCTTTGCTTTGGTCTGCCTTGTCACAAAAATTTCGTTGATGAACCTTAGCTTCTGCTGTCTTGGTTGGAAGGGGTCTGAGGCAGACAAGAAACAGCACAAACGGTGCAGAAACTGAACCGGGATGCCGGGTAAACCGTACGTCAAGCATAAATGATCCGAAAAACGTTCGCAAGCATGTTTAAAAAGATCATAAGGTAAACACTTTTAGATAAACAAACCACATCCAAAAGAAACTACATCACAGTACAAACGAGATAGCTGATTCCCCCCCCCCAGAAAAAAACGACTTCTCTCAATCGCGTGGGTGTTCATGCTGAAGAGGGAACACCATGAACATATGTATATAACGATTTACGACCACGAAGCAAACCACGGTTACCAAAGTGAGAAAATAGGACAAGATGTAGAATGAGAACAATAGATACTTTCCAATAAAGCTGACAAATGGAATCGATCTTTTTAATAGATTTCGTTTTCCCTCTCTCAGAGGAAAGTACGATTAGTGTTGATACGTGAAAGCCACGCTGGTGTGTCCTCCGCTTCGGGAGAAGGCTGCATCCATCAATCTCCAGAAATCATCACTCAGTAGCTCATAAACCCAAGCCGGAAAGAACTAACAGAGGCCACAACTCACTAGAATTTCGTTACACCACTGTGCCCACTTATGAGTCGCTCGCCGTGCTGTCTTTGGCCACACCCAGCAAACATGAGCAACACGCGGTGCAATCAGCATGAAGCAGGATGCGAAATGTGCTCCAGCGACCTTAGCCGACCGAGTGAGATTAATCTGCTTAAAAGGAGGCTACTCCCAGTACACGTTAGAATCCCACTAATGATCGTGTGACGCTGTGATCATACACAGTCTTTGCAGAAAACCAATGTTACAAACAGCCATCCAACAAATACCGATTGCGTTGACCCAGTAGGTTTCGCAACACCAGACAACGCCTTGCGCACAAGTGCTTTAGGCCTGCCCCAATACGAGATGAATGTCGCTTTGGCACTTAGGGTGCCAGGACGCCCAGATCTGGACGGGACGATCAGGGTTCTCAACCGAAGCCTTTGGCTCCAAAGCCTGTATCGCAAGGCAGCATGTGAGTGGCAGTGTACCAGAACTGGCACATTTTCCGGGAAACGATGCCAACCTTATCTCAACCCGCAACCTGGAGGACCAGGAGACTGTGGTTTGTCAGACCTCCACCCACTGGTCTGCCTGGTATGAATGGCTGTCGGTATAGTCGTCTCATCAGTCTGAGCAAACTGGTACACTGTCTGTCCATTTTACTTACATGTCTCTAACAGGTGAGGTGAGAATATTTCGTTCGCAAGTTTCAGACAAAGGTCCCGTTATACGTAGACTGCTTCACCATAGTTACCACATTGGAGGTGCATTCGTAGACTCTGATAGAATCGGTCAGTTTGTCATGGTTAAGGCTACCAGTGGACGGTGAGAAGCTGGTGAACGAGCAAAACCAGTGAGTCCATTCTTTCGGAGCACTAGCTGCGTTGTAGTCGACGTTAAACCTCTCGGGACGAAGAGTTAGTTCCATTACGTAGTTGTTAGATGAATAACTTTTAGAAAACAATTAAACTCGGCAGCGCAAAACAACGATTTCGCGTCAGAAGCAGAAGACTGGTGGGCCCGTATGATAGGCTTTATTCATCTGGCAACTGACATCCGTCACAACCAGACTGGATTTTGACGCGGTGTGACGGCGTCGGCATCTCAACGACCTGTTAGGCTAAACTGGACGATGGGACGACTATACCGACAGCCATTCATACCAGGCAGACCAGTGGGTGGAGGTCTGACAAACCACAGTCTCCTGGTCCTCCAGGTTGCGGGTTGAGATAAGGTTGGCATCGTTTCCCGGAAAATGTGCCAGTTCTGGTACACTGCCACGCACATGCTGCCTTGCGATACAGGCTTTGGAGCCAAAGGCTTCGGTTGAGAACCCTGATCGTCCCGTCCAGATCTGGGCGTCCTGGCAGGAGTTCAGTCCACATACAACCATGGATGCTCGTAACATACAACATCAGCCTTCTCGCAGTAATAAACCGGGTCACTCTGTCTGCTGCATATAGCAGAGTGGATAGGCGAGAACGTGTTACCGCTGACCCCTACTCCACTATCCTATCAGATTTAACCCTCAGACCCCTCCCGACCCCTGTTTCTGATTATTACACTGCGGGTCCCATAACAGATATAGCGAGACATAAGGGAACTCTGTCGGTAAGTTCCATCTCTTGCCGTACAGCTTCAAGCCTCCCTCGTCCCTTGCTTAGACTTAGAATGCAAAGTAATACAGGTGTCTTCAACGTTCGCACTCTGAAACATAAGCCAACAGGCCGGTCTCGTACGAATGTCAGACATTCTAAATGTCGACGTTTACTGCCTTTCGAAAACTAGGGTCCAGAACAATAGTCAAGGTATGGAACAAACAGCCCCCGCACTGTCTACTCAATACTGTTTATACATCGGGTGATTCTTTGGCAGTCGCTACTGGTCAGGTTGAAGTCCTCAACACGACGGTGGCAGCAACACTAGTAGACTGGACCTCTGTTAGCAGTCAACTTTGAGTCGTCCACTTGGCAGGTTCTGTGAGGTCTAGATCTAGACGCAAAACTTTCAGAATTTTTTTCGTTGTATCTGCCATGTCCCAACTGACTGTACTGACTTCGATGTCAAAGACACCTTCTCCTCGAACCTGNGGATCTGGCCGCTCTCCTTCGGCTGACATGTGATTCCGATGTAATCATTCTGGACGAAGATATGAACGCCCAAGTCGGCTGCCTTTGTGAATCTGAATCTCGTTTAGGTGGCAGGTTCGGGATAGTATCATGCTGCTCGGATAATGGCGAACGGTTGTTGCAATTGTGCGCTGAACACAAGTTACTTTAAGCCAGCACTGGTTCTAGGCATCGTGTGAGTAATTGCTACACTTGGAGCCTTCCTTCTCCGAAACAGGTCTGATCTCAGATAGACCACGTAGGTGTTAGCCATCGGTCTCGGGGCACGTACCTGGATTCAGACCATGCATCGGTACGTTGTCGTTTTGTCCTTACTTTCGCTAGGTAACGACCTCACTGACAACAACAGCTGGCTATTGGCAAACGGGTTGTGTCGTCAGTAAAGCATTGGTACCAAACCAGCTTAGAAAGAGGGTTTGACAATTCTAACTCCGAAGCACCTGACGGTTGCTGAACGCAGATCTCGCCGGACATTCACGAAACAGGTACTGTAAGATGCAGCACGGAGGTTCGTGGATGGTCTATTCGATCTTTTTGGAGGTAACTTAGATGACACTAGTGAAACGGAACGGTTAGATGATTTGCATTCAGTTATTGGTTAGGTTTGGACAGTTCGCCTTAACCTGGTGGTTGATACATTCCCGTACGTAGCTGTTTCTAGTGTCCACGGTGCTCTAGATCTGTGTTAATATAAAAAGGTTGTTATACAGCCTGGCTACATTTGCAACGGTTGATTGCTGCTTGCCTGTTGTCAGTTGCACAGTTTCGTTGTTACTGTAGCCAGCGCATTCCCACACTGGGGTTTAAGTGGTGGTAACCCGAAATCCTCTCGCCTAATTGTGGATAAATTGAGTATCCGTCTGCATATGGTTTCTCGCGCTTTCACTTTACTCTAAATATCTGTGCTTTCTACCACAGGTGAACGAAAACATTCGACTATCCGCAGTTGTTTTGTTCGCTTCTGAGCACCATCCGAAGTCGGTCATATTAAGTTGCATTTTGGCCGGTGAATTTCTACCGTACTTTTTTGTGTCTAATCGTGGTCGTAATCCTGAAATCAACGTGAGCAATTTAGTTTCCAAGAGCGCATAGGTGAACCTGTTTATGCCACGTTCAACCCAACTAACCTTGTGGTTCGCAGTGTGTTTCGTTTACTGTATTTGAATGCCTACTGTTTTCCCCGGCAACTACCTCTTGTGCTCTTTATCTGTTGAGAGGTGTGAATTTCTTTGACTGCTTGTGAATAACGGCTTTTCTTCTCCAGGTCTACGTACTATGTGACAAAAACACAACTTACCTTGCCTCTAGTAGATTGTTTAGCTATACCACGCTGCAGATTTTGCATATTCCGCTACTGACTAGTTGGGACAGTTAGAAGCCATGAGAGTTACACATTATTCAACGTCTGTTATCTTTCGACGCGTTAGCAAAGAGGATTGTAAAATTGGTCACAACAAGACCACTNTTCAGCATCAAGGTGCCTACACCTTGCAAACAACACAACCGAGCTGCAAGTGAGAGTAAGGCGTCATCAGCGAGACAGCTTCCTTACGGCTTTCACTGCCACGCGTCATTAAATGCACTCACTTCACAGACAGCTCGGACAAACAACGACAACATTCACGCCACTGAGCTCGATTAGCCGCCAAACCAGCTAAGAAAGAGGGTTTGACAATTCTAACTCCGAAGCATCTGACAGTTTCTGAACGCAGATCTCGCCGGACATTCACGAACCAGGTACTGTAGCATGCGGCATATGGATTCGTGGGTTGAACAAACACTGAATTTCAGAATGCTCAATGGAGTTGTTAGAAGCCAGGCGGAACGTTTCTTCTGGCAGTTCACATAAGTTTAGAAGAGCTATCCGCAGGAAACTGAAGCGCAACATAAACGCCAATCGTGGGGCTTCGTTAACGGGAAAGTTAATTAGGTAGAGCTTGCTTTTGCTCCAGGGAAGATCGGCTCACTCTTCAAGCTTATCCGTGTTATAGGCGATAGTCTGTCAGTGAAGCTGGCAGCCAGGCAGATGGGACACTAACCCATAGTAAGTCCAGACGGTTAGGGCGGTGGACGGAACATTTTGATAATCAATGTAGCCAACCTCTTGCTTCTACTACGCTGCCACCACAAATCTGTAGTGCTGCACCTTGGTCGGTAGATTCAGCACCATCCAATGAGACTCAGGTCAGCAAGTGCACTTGGGTTCTCAAACGCAATACGACTGCTGGCTCAGATGATCTCGTGGTGGCACTTACCAAAGAAGGCGAGGAGACGTTAATAGAGGTCTTGACTCAGTCGCTTCAATTTGTGTGGACGACGGAGACCATCCCTCCGTGCTGGTGTCACTCCACGATAGTTCCAATAATCAAGGAATGAGTTCGGGGCTCTTCCGAAAACCATAGAGGAATTAATTTGATCCGTCATCGCTAGAGTTCTGGCATCCAATATACTCCGTCGACTCTGCAGTCCGAGATGCAAACATCACGGAAGAACAAGCAGGGTTTCGCCCTAGGCGAGGATGCACTGACCAAGTTATTACTCTCCGTCAGATTCTGGGGTAGCGTCAAGTGCATGTATCGGTCAACGATTGCCGTGTTTATCGACCACGAGGGTGCGCTTGATTAGATGGATATATCCACACTTTTACAGTCGACTAAACGCCGAGGTTAACAGCAAATTAAGTTAAAGTAATGTCAAAGCTTCATGCCCATTCTCAGGTTACGATATACCGGGTATTGTCTGACAGTTTCAACATCAAGAACAGCATGTGTCATGTTAACTTTTAACATTTTTGTTTAATTTCGCCATAGAAGATATAATGGAGGGTTGTCTCCGACACTCACAAGATGCTAGCATGGGTCTCCTACCTGCTGAGAGACTGTCTAATCTTGATTATGCTGACGACAAGGTGTTGTTTGACAACTTTCAAGCAGCACAAACAACACTAAACGCTGTTTCTCACTTTGCTAAGTATTTCCAAATGAGCTATGCGTCCCCCAAAGTGCAAAGTACTCCCGCAAGATTGTTGTGAATACGTAGATTTATTGTTGGATAATGAAGTCATGTGGATTGTTGGCAGGTTTGTGTAACGGCACGGTGACGTCGGCGTCAAGGAAGTCTCTTATTCGGATCTGGCCGCTCTCCTCCGGTCGACACATGGTTCTGATATAGTCGTTCTGGCAGGAGATATGAATGCCCAGGTCGGCCGCCTTGGTGAGGCTGAATCTCGTTTAGGTGGCATGTTTGGGATAGCATCACATCGCTCGGACAATGGCGGACGACTATTGCAGTTGTGCGCTGAGCATAGGCTGCTTTTAGCCAGCACTAGTTTCATGCATCGTGCACGTCGTTGCTATACTTGCCGCCCACCCTCTCTGAATCAGACCTGGTCTCAGATAGACCACATAGCTGTTAGTTATAGGTGACGGGGTTCCATTCAGGACTGTCGTTCTTATTGGAGCACGTACCTGGACTCAGATCATGCGTTGGTACGTTGT
>QNGE01003325.1:4213-80385 GCA_008508345.1 Paragonimus westermani | reverse complement strand
GATCTACATTCTGGACATCTTGGAGTTGAAAAGATGACATCTCTGGCCAGATTAACGTGCTGGTGGCCAGAGATTGATGCTGATATTTGTCGTTTGGCTAAAAGTTGTTCATCTTGCCATCACAAATTCCACAATTCACCGTCTAAATGGACTCCATGGCCGATGTAATCTGAGGCCTGGCAACGGGTTCATGCAGATTACTGTGGTCCCTTTCTTGACGGGTATTATGCGCTAGTAATGATCGATTCCTATTCGACGTGGCCGGAAGTAGCATTCACAACAACGTCCACTGCGGAATTCACTATGTACGCATTCAGAAGAATATTCAGCAGAGAAGGTATCCCTCTTGTGTTGGTGACTGACAATGGTACCCATTTCACTGCCAATCTTCTAAATACTTGGCTCAACGGTATTGGATGCAAGCATCTATTTACTCCTGCTCGACAGCCCTGCTCTAATGGTCAGGCTGAAAACTTTGTTAAAACACTCAAAAGTGCTATAGCCTCTTTTCAATGTACTACATTCAGAGACCTTGAAAAAGGTGTTGACAACTTCTTGCTACAATGTCGGAATGCATGTCATTCAACTACACATGAAAGTCCCGCCGAACTTTTTAAAGGAAGGTCTTCGAGGTCAAACTTGATGTGTATTCACTCCTCTGAAGTTACCTTTTATCGTGGTAATGACTTGAGACCGTCATCCGGTTTACTTCTAAAGAATCTTGGTAAGTGCTTATACCGAATTCTAAATGTTGATGATTTATCTGTACATAATCGACATGTGGATCAGATACTTCTTGAGGATACAGGTCAGTTCGTTCCAAATTCTCTTGTGACTTCAGATAATGATAATTCTGCTCTAGATTCGAATTCGAACCAAGAAATTACAAGCATCATTCGTAGGTCTTCAATACTGCAAATGAAGCCCAGAAAGGACTTCAAGAACCCGCAGTCTCATTCGACGTGTGGTGGATGTGATGATTGTCATTGAACATATACTTTCACGTTAATTGTTGAGGTTCATGTTGTACACTTTCGATACGGCGCGTAATTCTAATACAAGTGTTGGACTGCTGTTCATTCGTTGTGTTCTGCTCAATTCGGATATACCAGTTACTGGTCTCACGTTAAGTTATACATATATTCACGAAACATCACATGTCCCTTTGGTTCGGTTGAGCGAAGCATTTTCTTGTCCTCAAGTCCAAGATTCTAACACGGCAAACATAATGCACCGAGGTGAACCACCTCAGCATATGATGGAAAATATTGTGTAGACGTGAAACGGTTTTGTGAAATTCACCTATTTCTCCCTCGTTTCTTAATTTTTACCTTTTCTGTTCAATGCAGCCCAATTTTTGTTGGGTGGAAACGGATGTTTATTCCAAAGTCACCTGGGAGCTTGCAGTATGAATATTTTCGGTCTCCCTTTTTATGGTTTAAAAGTTGTTGCTCTGTGTCATGATGTTCTAACCCTATTGCTTCTGTAAACCATTAGCTCTTGCGGATGTTTCGTGACAGTCGCGTTCAGCATTACTTACCTTCAGTAATTCTTTAGAGATGCATTTTTGCTAGAAGGTACACAAAGCATCTTAATTGTGGTTTTCGAAAGCTCACATTACCAGTTTCATAGTTTCTAGCTCATTTTTCAGGAAGTGGCTTCTATTTGACACCGTAGTGAAACATTAGAACTGCATGATCATCTTTTTACAGACCAGCACGCATGTCCACAACTCAAATCCTACTATCACTTTCTGTTGCTACGAGGTCGACCAATGAGTTTTCTTGTCCTAGCCTAAACCTAGTTGCCTGTTAGGCCTGCGCCTGTAGAAGTTTTTTTGGGACGATACAATAATTTTTCCCAAAATTTCTTTTTGTGGAAACCTCAGATTTCCGGTCTACTCTGGTGTGTTCTAGTCACCTGGCAACAGGATCAAACGTTGCCTGCTGAACATCTTATTTATGTATCTAAGTGACGCGTACTCTTTTTGCTAAGTAGCACCTGGGCTTCTTAAAGCAGAAATGACATGCACGAACTGGTGTAAATGGCAGTAAGTATTCCAACGGTCGTACGATGTGAGTGTTAAAACCATTGCCATCAACCTGCGCGTACTGAATTGTAGCTGTGAGAAGCATCTCTCTTTCGAACCTGCTGTCTTGTCTATCAACTATAGTGAGCCGTCCCTGGAGGTGAAAGTAATCAATCTCCATTACGTGTTTGAGTCGAGCTACCGTAACGACAACTGCATCATATCCTTCGGCGTCCGCACTCAGTTAAACTCATTTGTTACCAATGTTACTGGCATTTGTGTACATGATTTTCATCCAACTATCCTGGGAACATTTTGTCTTCTGAGTTGAATTCTCTGGGCTGCAGTCTAAGGAGAATAGCCTGATCTCTACGACCGTGCGGTAGATATACTACTTGAAGTCCCTGATGATATGCTCGTCCGAGAGCTCACTAAACAGCTTACTGGTTGCCTTTTCGGTAATACAGGACGCGCTGGACAGCTGAGTGAAAGTTATCTAATGTCGGCCGACAGGACCTTGCTTGCCTTATGTTATACTTTCTCATAGCAACAGAGTGACTTGCTGCGCTGCAACAGCCTTCTCTAATAATAGTTCTACGCCTTAGGTGTCATTACGCAGCCCTAAGTTCGCAACAACGAGTTTAAATTGGGTGATATTTCTAGTTACTATGTCCCCACATGTCAATTGGAGATGACAATGGTGAGTTGGGTTCAAAATCTCGACTACTACCAGCACTGCTAACGGTAGTTCACTCATGTTTCTTTGACTTACTCACCCTCACTACCATTTATATACTAACTTGTTCCGTGATATCAATTAAATTGTAGAGACTTATCAAGTATTACTTTATATATTTTACTCTGGCCCCACCATCCCAGGACCGCGACAGATCATTAGATTTAGTGTTTTCCCAAGGTTTAGGTGTCTCTACCTAATTCAATCCCACTTCGAAGATTATACTATCATTTTACTATCATGAATACCTTGGATAATAGTTGAATCACTTTACTTCCACACCTACAGTGTTTGTTTTAACCGACGATTCGCAACCAACACTTAACGTTCACGACTGCATCAAGACGGGTGTCAATGCTTGCACAAACTGCATTTGATATTCTTTTCGTTGGTTTGGGGTATTTTCATCTTTTAGATGGGTGGGGAACGAAAAGTAATTTTGAAGATCTTCGAGTAAATCATTGGCTCAAGTCCTTGGAATAGCAAACACAGTCATCACTGAAAGAGTACTATCTGGTAGATTTGTTTGCCAACCAAAGTGCAATACTTCATGAGGATTGGCCAGGGAAATTTTGATTGCTTCTTTGAACGTAGGCCTGGGTGCGTGGACGTGTGTCTACGAACTAGGAGGTCAGTGGTTTTACCGTCTTTCATCGTGTGTAGTGCGATTATACCAGCATTAGTGAGCAGTTATCCGGAAGAATCACTATCGGGTGCTACCGTGCGCACCAAGTTACATCTTGATTTAACTGAACTTTAGGCTACACACATGTTGTGCATCGAATTTAGCTCCAGATGTCTCCTGTAAAGGTTAGACATACACTGACTAAACATTGAACAGCGGGCGTGAAACAATAATGGGCACACACAGCATATCAGAGTTATTGGTTACCAGGTGGCAATCATCACATTCGGTTTCCACTGACCCAAAATGACTGATTCAGGTTGAACATATTTGCATTTAGACTAAATGATTGCAACATAAAAGTATTACAGAAACAGCTAACACTGTTCGAATAGAGGTGATTACAGAGAACACAACAAAAGCAAAGAGAGGTCCAGGCGTGACAAGGTGAAGGTTCTAGCTAGTGATTAATAGACAAAAAAGTGTTGAAGGAACGATCCAAGCTACACAGAAAAAACGCTAACAAGAAAAGAAGAATTGTGTGAGACAACCTGAGTAAAATGTGTGTCGTGCGCCTAAGATGCGGACAGAATTTCGGAGGAGGCAGTCCCTAGTAGGTGCCACCGCCCTTGATTCAATAATAATCAGAAATTTGAATATAACAACATGGATGTAGACACTAATTTGGAAAAGGCTGACAGTATAACGTGAGATTGATATTTACACAAACAATTCTTCCACATCTCATTTGTTACTACAACGTAATTGACATATTTGCTGCACAGCGAACAGGCGTAACAACAGTGCTGATGAGCGAGGCCAAGATGATCGACACGAACCACGGAGTCTGTGGCGCTAAGGCATTTAGTATCACGTACAATCCGAGAACGAAACACGATCTGCGGTTTGATGAGGTTGATACTATGTGTCTAACAAACACGGTGCTCTGCACCCAGAAATCAATGGATGCCAATTCAACTCCCCTCAATAGCCTTGACACATTTTTAAAAACTTCCGTGGGTTTTAACGTTCTATTTCTATCCTATCACGTGCCTTTTTTTACAATTTTGGTTTCCAGCCAAGTATACAATTGCGTTTTCTCTATCTTTCAGTTAGGTGCTCATAACCGGTTGGCCCCTTGACATGACTCTTCTAATCAGATTCATGTGTAAACTGACTCTGGACCATTCCAACGTCACTTATCTTGCTCGCATTCCTCACCACTGTTGTCATGCCTGCCCGCCATATATTAGTTCTATCCTTTTCACAGTAGTAATGGGTGAGATGCAAACGAAGTGACCTTACAAAAGGCATCTTACGTTATGCTACTGATTTTTCAAAAATTTATTCCGAGGAACTACTGCTTCAGATGTAGTCAGTAATTTAATTGCGAGTTAGCTGGACCGTTGATCTCGGATTCACCAAAGGCTGTAATTCGGTGTTCATGTTAACAGAACCAAAAGGAACTGCGCCGAAACCCGGTCCACCCAGAGCACTCATCAGGTGCCATCATTTTTATAAGGTATATGAACATAAGTAATGTTGTGTGTCAAGAATGCGAATGGCGTAAGAATTGTCTATTCGGAAAATCAACGCATGGAGCACACGCTTCAACAATACAGCAAGTGAACACCCATTCGCATATGACAATGGTCCAAGGGCTTCGCGGTTTCTACGGTTGTCAGCACCTAGTTCATTTGTAGAAAGAAAGCCATTTCATGTCGAAGTGCACCTCAAAGTTTATTGTATTTATCTTGCGTTACTTTAATATTCCAAATACACGCTCCTACTAGGCTACTGAGTAGTGATGTAGGTAGTATAGTGCGATCGCTTGCCTACACTGTAGTAGTGTGGTTTGTGATAGCAGGATATGTGGTCGACGCTCACCGGGTACGCATAGTTGATGAATAGAGACAACCACACAACCGATCATGTGCGTCCGGTGAATCCTGACCATCATCATCCTCACCATCATAACGGCTATTAGCTTGACCAGAAGGTACTGTGGCTTGGGTCGCGGCTCACCTCAACAGTGACACGGAATATCCTGGGAGAAAACGTTACTAAGAAGTTTAAAAACACTAAAGCAAGACCAGGCGGAAGAACTAGAAATGGTATAGATATGGATACGTCATTGACAGCGGCATACCGCCATTCTCCGACGGCGTTTCTAACCAGCAGTTTGTGTAATAACGATGACTCCACTCAGACGGACGACATCTACATTACTTTGATCAATGGAACAGTCGGGGTCTTCATGTTTCGTTACTACGTTGTTACCTAACCGCCACGTGACTTCACTCCACTGTTGGTGATCTCATTATGTAATCCCCGTTAGGTTAAATAATCAGATGGTGTACGGATTACGTGACCCAACCATCGTAGGCTGTGCAACGTGAGTAGATGACCGATTTCGATCACTAAACATATACTGCCTAATCCACTATACTTTATAACGACATGATTTTCCAGACGGGCTCTATGCTCCAAATCGGTTACCATGGGATCAAAGTCGTGAACAATCCATCTATGCCCGATCAGAAGAAAGCCATCCAGTTAGCACCCTCACTTCTGAAACAGGTACTGAGGTAACGCCACAATGTAGTCATCAACCGAATTATGGAAAGTCGACAAAAACAAAGAAGGTGATCGATAAGAAACTTGACTGTTGTAACCCCTCGAGAACTAACCGCTACATTAAAGACTGTTCAACGAAGTTGCTAGAATTGTAGTGTAATTAATTGGTGCTTCTTGTATAAAAGAGCCACTGTTGTGTGGCTTGTGAATATACACACCGCTTTAAACGGCATGGGGTGCTGTACCTAAAGCTTGCCCTCACCCTTTAACTGAAGTGACTGTGACCATTGACTAAGCGTGTTCTATTGCAATAAACCTCCATTCGATATTGTCACCCGCTTCCAGTCAGCAGCCCTGACCCTAACAAATTCAGCTGTCGAGCATTCCATCCATTTTAACTGAACCTACCTCGCAGGGATCTGCTGTGAGTGCAAGTAGACTTTTTATGCGTGACAGTAAGATTGGTCCCATATCCGACTGGGCCCGAAAGTCTTACCCAGACGTTCTGACCTCAGCACGTCTCCGGACAACGTGTCCCACGGTCCTGAACAGGTTACTGCTAATATCCGACGCTGTACAGTAGAAAAGACAGGGTCTACAACACTTTCGCACGTCCTTCACCACTTCAAAGAAGCAGGCGTTCCGTCTCGTAACGGCGACCGAGGTAAGCGCGAAGGGTTGAACTTCGTTTGGATTGTCTGCTTACAGACTGTGTTTGCAAGAGACGCAGGAGCTCATAGCAACATAGTTTCATTATCACTCAAGTTTTACAGCTAGACGCTCTTCATCTCTTTAGTGCTAATGGCCAGACCAGAAGGTAATCCTCAATGACACTGGATGTTGGCTTACGGGTTAGCTTCCGACGGACCTTTGCGGCAGTTCAGTGTTGCCACCCTTCGTATGGATTTCTCCCGGCATTTTAATCTTCCAGTTAGTACGAGATGTCAGAAGATAACACGTTATTATTCACTTATGTACTAACGGCCTATAGGCAGACGTCGCTGTCATCATTACAGTCTAGGTTCCACTGAGAACCTCACCGTTACCTGCGGGTTCTTACTGACAGTTCTCCCAACTCGGTTGCACGCCGAAAGGCATAGCCCTGTGACCTCCGCAATGGAGCTATGAATCTATCTCATCAGTAAGACCCCACAGATCTGCCCCTAAGAAATGCGAAATCACCATAGTAGTGGTCGGTCACAGTTCATCAATTCATTCATTTTTAAAAGAACTTTCGGGGACTGGACTCTTTCCGCTGATATTTGCGGCCGTAATAAATCAAACGTATCCGATAAGTATACGATCCCGCATTCGCAGTATATTATCAGTCACTTCGTTGACAACTATATCAAGGAGAAAATGAACTTCACCCATGTGCATCGCCAAACTACCGTATGTCATATATGCATCCAAGACGGCAGCAATCACTCCCAATTGGTCTTACGGAGATTTTCCGAACGTCATGGGGAGTTAACAGCTCAGCTTATCTTTTCAATTGCGACGTCAACTGCGATCTATACTTCCCTAACCCTTACATCTGCGTCATCCTCATCTTTGGGTTTTTTGAGGAACAGCACCCCGGTTACTTAAGTGGGTGACTCAAAACAAAACCTGAACTAGATGAACCCTCAATTAAGCTTACGCGTTACCAGGTCTTACCGAAAAATATTGCCATTCGTTTGGGCAAAATCTAGGCCATCTGGCGCTATTTAGAGTCGTATACACTTCAACAGATTCGTCTATCTTATGGCACCGTTTATTGCTGCTGAAGGTTCATCTGTCAGTGTAGACATATCACACAGTCGATTGAACATTTCGATGGTACTTCCGTCTACTACATGAAGATTCGATACGATCGATCGATTCCAATCGTGTGCTTCAGCTCTAATATGGATGACATAATAGACATCAGAATCGTTCTTTCAAGAGGAAAAGACGACTAATCGAACAAGTTATGTTGGCAACTGTTATGCTTCGGCTCCTCCGACTGTTGTTTGCACAAAAAATAATGGGCTATTGGGATTGTCAATCACTTTTTCCCAACTGCTGCTGACACCAACACTGATAGGAGCTGGCGTCCGATTAGGATAGGCGAAGTCACGCGACCCTGAGGGACTGTTTTGTCGTCGAGTGTGAACTTGAATGCTGTTTTCAAGGCCAGAAGTTCCCTAGTAAGGCGAACATGTGGGATTGTATGTTTCCCGAACGCGGTCGGCCCTATTCACCGAATGTGCCAAGGTCACTAACCGGTTAGCCCTTAGGATATTTCGTATAACCTTAGGCAACCGTTGGAAGCTCAGCTCCTTAAAGAAAACCTCTAACTGTACCGTTGTTTATGTCGAAAGAGATACGGTAGTTCACGTCCACCGAGGTTAGTCACACATAAAGGCTGAGAAATGCATTGGAAGTTTGATAAACCAACACGCTTAATTACTACATGCTTTAGTTGTTCGCATGACCTCGTGAAGTCCTGTAACTCCGAAATATTGTCCACCTCATCAACAACGTGAGGTGGGAGTGCTAAAACTGCATGATGTAAACGGGTTAGCTCTGGAGTAATCTGTGGTACAGCGAACGTGGGTTTCTAATTGCGAAAACCACGATTTAAGGTGTATTCTCTTGCAAAAGCGTGAAAAGTACGACTAGTGCACTGACAGGTACATCTGACAAACTATGAGCTTTAGTGTCAAATATGATACACATACTGGTTGACAATCCAATTTAAAACATACCTAAGGAGCACAGAGATAATCACTAACAGTGACATAAAAAACATCTGCGGGAAAAGCGGTTCGAACGGGCTCACCTAATGAGTGCATGACGCAGTAATTCGCTTTTCCCAGCTACGGGCTATCTAGATGCAATATATAAAAAAGTCTATTGAGAATGAAAACCGAATAGTTACTGAACAGAATGTACACATTTTCTTGTATAATGCTAGAGACGACACCGGCAGGAGTAGTTAGAGACTGGCTGTCGACATGCAATTAAATCGGAAGTGTGCAGTATTTCGATTAACTCCCAACAACCACCATATGCGGACATAGAGTCGAACAGTATACACCACGTTAATCTTCTTAACAGCCCAGGTAAAATACGTTATTGCAAAACTGTGGAGCAATTTTACACATTATACTGCACGCAAGCCAGTGGAATTTCCAGGTCACTACGTGAAACTTCGAGAAGCACACCCAAGCCAGATGTCCTCTTTTATTCCAAAGCTGCATAACTCACGTAACCTTGTCAAACCTAGTTCAGTGAAGTTTATCACTATACAATCTGTATAGACAAAGCATTCATAATTGAGATCGATGCTACTCAAAACAGCAGCGTTCTTTGAGCTGACAACAATCTCGCTCATGTCTTTAACAAACGTGTGTCTTCGTTACGTGCACACTCACCTTACTTGACACCGAGAGCGGTGTTTATTTTATTCGGACGCGTGTTTATCATTGCGCTAGACGGCCGAAAGCAATTCCACATAATGAATACACTTTCAAAATAGTAACAGGCATTTGTGGAATATTGAAAGGCCAAAATCCTTCTTCCCGAAATGATGACCACCGATTGTGAATCCTATTTCGCACTATATTGTACAGGCCCTCTACATACTTTCAGATGCAAAGGTATCTGCGCTGCGGTCTACCGCCCGGAATCAAACGAGATGAGAAACAGTCTTCATTGCCAGTTGCAAGTGGTCACCAATGCCAAATCCACCACTTGTGGATATGCGTCTCAGTTGCACATCTAACTGAAGGTTCCATGTAGTCTTCTTGGTGAGCTGCCAGACTTCCCCGACGGATTCTTTTGAGTATGGTACGTTGTACACTGATGCACTAAGTGACAGCTACGCATCCACACAAATAATCGTCACGCGTGCACCTGCATCAGAACATTCCTCCATGCTCTCAACCCATTCTCGGTAAAAGTGGCTCATGTAAACCTCTGCACTTGCTGTAATAGACCTACACCACTTACTCCAAACAATCGTTGGACGGTAGCCTGAAGCGCAACATTATGCCAGTCAAGAAGAGAATATAGTATTATCACTTCCATTTCTACTGTATAGACTAACTCATCCAATGCTTTGTTCGTTTATAAATCCCGTGGATGCAGGTTGCGCCCCTGCAGAAATTAAGCGCTTGTGGGTTCTGCACTTTATGCATCGGAAATTCTAAAGTGGCATGTTTCCGGTTATCAGTTAAGTCAGTAAGCAGGGTCACGCATTTTCTCTGGATTATTTCGAGACTCAACAATACCGAAGGGAAACAGTGTAAAGGTGGCTTTATAAATCAGCAAAATTAACCCCTCATTGGATTTCACTACATCACTCGAGTGTGTCTGGGCGACAGGACACAATCATTGCGATTACGGTACAGGGTGTAGTTAACTGTTATTCGACAGTATGACGATTGTATGGTATAAAAAACTTCACGTTAAACAAGCAGTTTAAAATCACTGACGAAAGTCGTAGCAATATTAACATCGAAAATTGTGACGAGAGTAAACACCTGAAGTCACACCGTTTGTCGTCCAAATGCAAAATTCTTAAAAAAAACTACGAAATATACCCAGACTTCAAGGAGGTGTCTTTCAAGATTGTTTCGACCATCACGAAATCTGTACATCTACTAAATTACTCTCAGTGGAGCAGAATCTCGAGTTTCGATGTTGAAAGCTACAGCTGTCAATCAACACAGGACATTAAAAGAACACGGATAACTTTTGAAACTAAACCCCAATCCCTTAGTAACTTGCGGTTCATCAAAGTGTCTCCAGAATTAGCGGCATAGTCAAATATCACGAGAATTACCTTAGACTTGTTAAGGTTTAACACAGAGATGCGGTCGCTGCTACTGAAACACTGCCACTATGCTACCTTTGGTGCTATGGACCTCAGTAATGCCGGCGTCAAATTGCTACATATCTGCAGTAAAAGCGTCGTTATAACCGAGGAGATGGTACACTGTCAGAGTTCCTTAATGGCTATGCAGTGTCAAGGTTGGATAGAATAAACGCGTCTCGGGTGTCGGTAGATCAGAATTGGGACACTCTTGCCTCGGAACAGCTGAAAAAATCGCGTGATCACAGTTAGTTACGATGATATTGCAATGATGGACCAAAGATGATCCAACCGAGTTATCGGTACGTCCCGCCCTTGCAAGAGCAAAAAAGTGAGGTGTACTCAGGTTGATAAGGCATTGCTAGAGTGAATTTGAAATACCATAAAATCTGGTAACATTATTGATGTCCTTTCACTCGTTTGCAGGGTAGGGCTTTGAAAGAAATGCAATCCCTCATCCTAGTGTACACCTCCGGAAATAGGGTCTATTGTGCGGAGGTATGCACCAAAATGCCCTTACTACTCATTAAATGTAAGTAGTTCGAGTCAGTGCGATATGAGCGCAGACAGAGGCATTGGCTAGCTAACACCAGTATGTAAATATTGAAAGTTAAAACCGGGGGTATAAGTGATACATAAAGATGAACAATCTTTAAACCACACGCTGCCAGGTGTTATTGATGTACAGCTGGCCAGGGATATATGTTGACCCTGCTGCTTTGAGCAGCCTACCGGAAGTTTGTTTCCCCGTAGAGAGAAATCACGAGCACATTCTCACATATAACTGTTGATGAGGAATTCGACGTGAATTTACCATCTGTTATTGAATACACGTTTCAGCTTTCCACTGGCCTCTGCAGCATTCAGTTTAACAAAAGTGCTTGCACGTGATCTTCAATTATGTATCATTGCAGGTTCTGAGGCTTTGTCAGATGTCACATTAACAGTTTACAAAGTAACGGTGGAACGAAGGCCTTAGATTGCATAAGTTATTAGTGAGACAGAAGGTCAGACTGGGATCAGCGTAATAGAAGTGAAATTGATCTAACACCGGCAAAGCAGACAAACGTAATGGAGGCGGATCAACATAGGCAGACACATCTGCGACCAGGAGTGCGGTGAATTTGCATACAAACATAGTTGACGATAGTATGTTTGACCTGGACGACACGTTCCAACAGGATGGGAGATTGAAGACACACTGAACCTCTATATCCTATTGTCTGGACCAAGGACTATATTAGAATGCTTGTTGTACAGACACGGAGAGAGTGACCTTAATTCCCAACAAAAACAATTTAGCAGCCTAACCAGTGTTTGTTGTAAAAGAATGAGAAGTCATCTTGGAGAGAAACTACGAGACAGTTAACCTGGTTACACCGCGTGGGATTTGGTGGTCTAATGTTTTTTATACGTAAACATCCCTTCCAGACGATTAGAATAAGTATAAGAGAGGAGAAATACAAGTTAATGCCAGCCCAGGTAAAAATGTATAGGAATCCGGTGACAAAAAAACGGAGGCCGTAAACAGGGATACGTAATATATTAAAGGCAAAATAGCAAACAGAATCAGTATCAAAATACCAAAATTGGAAAAAGCGAGTCAAATGCGTGATTAAGAATAGTGACAGGAAAGCTCTACTCCAACTGAGTCCAATCAACGGGTGTGAGACCATGATCTTTCAGGTAAGCATTCGCCTTGGTGAAGTGTCCACAACCGAAAAATCCGCGAGAAGCAGACAAAGGTGAAGGATGAGGCGCCTGCAAAACCAGATGGCGCTTACGATCAATTCCAGCTCCTTGTTTCTGGGCATGAGAACCCCAAAGCATGAACACTAGATGCTGAATCAAACCATGAAGGAGAATGTGAAAAGCGATTGTAGAAAAATATTATTTCTGCTATCACAATGTAAAAAAAGTCTACGAAAACAGACTAAGAAATTGTTCTCCCTGGAAACGTATGAACTGATGTTTTCACAGCTATTGGTGAGTTACAAAACATAATCGAAGGTACTATCGAATAATACCCACGTTAGCTAGCACTGTGGACATGGCTGAGATACTTAAAACCCTACTTGATAGATGTGCACAGGTCGGGAACTCGTATAACAAGTCTCCTGGTCACCCGACCAACCCAGTCTCACTGACAAACAAGTGTGAAAGTTCGCGGTAACATTGCTTCAGTGCTCAATAAGTACATGACCGCATGTTAACAGTCTTCTCCAAGTTTGCTCTCATTCAGTTCGATCTAGCATATATTCACATGTCGTCACTTTCAAATACAATTTGGTCTTTGATAAACACAATCAGGAATGCATACTTGACGCGTTTGTTCTTCCCGTACAAACCTCTATATNATCTAAACAGCACGCAAGCCTGACCACCACGCCAAGGTAGCAGAAAAGGTCAGGACCCCCCCACTCATAAGAACATGACTGTCAGCCGGTAGTGGAGTCGACAGCTTCTTTTCATGTACGGAACTCACTGGATCACTATGTATTCCCCCTAAATGCCTACATTTCAATTGGCTAACTTCCTTCGTATTCGGCACAATGAATCGATGGAAATTTGAAAGCCTGGGATCCGGAGGTCACTAACAGGCGACGACAAGGTGAACAAATCGAATGGAAGGCTTAAGTTATTAGTATGTGCAAGGAATTGAGTTAGCGGGCAAGTGTGGCAACGGGATTTAGAGTGAAAAGGCGAGTAATATGCTAAATGACAAACAAGTGAAGAGCAGAGGCATCGAAAAAATGACCGCAGGTTAGGTGGGGTAGATTCTGTCAAAGAACAACGCACGAAATAATCTACCAATAGGATGGCACAAAACTGCGATCGAAACGGTTATCAGGTGAGCTGAATTATGGAATGATTCACTTTCTGTCTTTAGTGGCATGAGCCATTCAACAGGAGCTAATTCAACTTGGCAGTATGTCAAAGGTTAGAAATGTACATTAATAATACCACCGCTTTTGCATACATGCATTCTATATAGTTATTATTAAAATGGCACATCTGTCACCCAGTTGCGGACCGTGAAAGTTACAATATTTTGGAATGTCAGTAGTATAGTTAATTCGATTACGACGTTTTTCGGATAGTGCGCCACACCAGATTGTTGTAGCGTCGACGTCGAATAGGACAAGTGATTCAGATCTTTTGGGGAATTTAAGAATAATTGGAATGGATAACAGAGGGCACCGGACGGAATCGTACGGAACATCGACATCAGCAGGAAACCACTCAGACAGCGTCTTATTTTCCAAAATGTTGAACTTGGTTAGGTAGTACTCTAGCCACATAAACAGTGTCCAGCACAGGCTGTACGGTTTCCAGAGCAGGGTGGAGTGGAACCGTTTATTCAAAGTTGTAGAGAAATCAAGTGAGGCTACGGCAGTGCGAAATACTTCACTGCCAGGTTTGACCAAGTCATGAGCGATTAGTATGTACGTGACACACGAACACCTCATACCGAAGCCATGCCATTCTGAAGTCATGGATCCAAAGTCTGCCATCTTGGTTTGGAGCGTCACTCTACTAGCCCTCCATTCCCAGGTAACCTGTGAAAGCAAACCCATCGATCAGTGGTTTGATGAATAGTTCCTGAGCGCACCTTTAAAGGCAGGTTTGATTGTGAACTCATTTCAAGCTTGCGACTGACGCTTAATTGACAAGGCACGACTAACAAATATTGACAGCGGCTCTCTTAATTCAGTGACACCATAATCTAAAACGACCAGGAATGCCAAATACAGACAGGAAGACATTACCCTTTTTTCCCTTATACGGTTCGCATCTGAAATGATGATATCGCTTACAGCTCGTTCGAATTGTTCTTTATTGGCTCAGCAGTCGTTCTTCACGAGACGAGACGCACATACACACTATCTGCCCAAAATATTGACGGTATCCGTAATTGACCTCACAAATCTGGATTGAATGAGTGAACTACAGCGAGTAGATCATGCTCAGATTTTAAAAAAGCGAAAATATGATCTACGTAACGTCGATAGATTGATTTTGCTGAAAGTATGTAATTGTACTGATCTGATGAATTATCGAAAAAACTGTTTGTCAAGTTTTTCTTGTATGGGTCCATGGGTATTTTCGCGAGATCTAGAGGTTTAAGAAACTGAATCTTCATTTAAGCTTCAGAACTACGCTTGCGGAGATGAGGGAGATAATCGACTTTCATAAACACTGAGCAAAGTGTGTATTGCAAGATGGCCTGGCTTCGTAGGTGCCGGCTCCGTCCGGGTGCGAGGTCACTCAAACGTGGTCCTTTGAACCAAATAGATACCTCTTTCATAGGCGTTTGAACCCTTACAGAATGTAAACCAGCAGCGATAGGATCTGGACGAGGAGGATCGCCATGAGTTCAACGAACACGTGAATGGAATCGCCACTGAGCAGATGCAAAAACGGTCGAAAGTGATGATCGACCTCAGTGACGGGAAGCCAACATCGCAAATTCACTGTCGAACTAGAAAGGTATGTGCGTAACTTGTCACGAATGCCGCTGGACACTGTTTTGTTGTCCATGCCGTACAGATGAACAACTAGAAGTTAAGGTACAATTTGAGAATCTCTGCAGCTAGACTTGTCGTTGGCTCCCACTTCAAGTGCCATTCCGGAGCAATTCAAATCCGATCTAGGTAACTGTTGCTATCGACAATGCCAAGCTCAGTCTGCTCATAAGAATCTTGCCTCCAAGCCTTGACAACTCTCCGCTAACGTTAAGATATCATCAGAACACGTCCAGAAAAAGATGCAGGCGTAGTTATTATTAAAATGAAAGGCTACATAAAGGGAAAGTTGAGGACTGTCTCAGGTCGAAGTAAATTTAATGGGCGTGAATCAGAGAAGGGCAAAATAACACTGATCGCAGAGGAAATCGTGCACATTCCCAAACGACTTTTGCCACAAGAGGTAATTACACATACACAATTCGAACGACTCAAACAGGCTGCCTCTATCAGGATCCATAAGTCAAACCATCTGTTGAGGTCTATTCTTGATATGTGCAATTCCTCTTAACACTCAACAGCAACTGTTTCTACACAACCTACGAGACACGTTCGATTCTGTTCACGACGTGCAGAATATCAGTGTGAATAGTCAGTACTGTGTTCGTCAGACGTCTGCTCGTGAGTCACAAATGTGCCGCTACTTGGGATTGTCAATTTCATTTGTGAATACATCGATCAATCGAGTATTCAGTTCAGTAAAGCGACACCTACGTTGAACAAATTGCTTCTACGATGTACACTCAACGTCCAATTTAAATTTAACAACGAACTATGCCGTCAGACTGATACAGTGGCTGTGGAATCTCCACTGGGCTCACTGATAGTGAGTATTTTGACTGGCAAGGTGGAACGTCGACAACTAAGTCAGCTTACTAACAATGTATGCATGAAGATGTTTCCGTTCTTTTGAAATTTGAGCATGATCTACTAGCTGTCGTCCACCGATTCAATCAGGTGCACTCCAACGTCACGTTTGCTTCCGTTTCAAGTTCTGCATTGTGAAATGTCAACCAGACTACTGAAGTGTGTTGTAGCTTCGTTGTAGACAAGCTTTCAATTCACCCCAGTATTTAATACATAATATATCAGTCGATCCTAACAGCAGTTCAGGTACAAATGTACCACTTGAACTGTACACGAAGTATTGTGGAAATCGCATGTCGTACAGAAAAGGCACCTTTAATGTTGACAATATGTAAGATCATCAAAACTGGCTGTCAACATGCCGAGAAAAATTAATATGTGGAACGATGAGGGTAACAATGATTGTTACCAAAAATTCAACCATTAACAATCTAAACAGTATTCTTAGTCCCCAGTCAAGTTGAACCACGGATAAGGCAGGATAAGCGTTGACTACAACACAATGTACCTATAAAGATCATCTTGTTACGCCTTAGCGAATACGTAGTCACATAGCAACAAAACGAGGAAACATTGCAATCACCTTGGCGACAACATAAACGAGACTTAATAAGACAAAACACGATAAAAAGCAGCGTAATGGCTTGAGAGTTACATCGTGAATTACGATGTTTTCCTCTTCGAACTGGGCAGGAAAACCGCACGAATTGGTCACTAATCAGCAAAGTTTCTGCCAGTTATTAGAATAAAAAGTTCATACACCAACCCAAATAATCGGCGTTACAAGTTTGAAGGGCCCGACGTGATCTGTAAGGCCGAATGACCACCTGTTCCTGAGCAAAAAATTGACAGATGTATTATTTCGCAAATGGTAGCCAATAAGTCTCAGTGGAAAAGGAACGTCAACCTACTAAAAGGTACTTTGATACTATCCGGGAAACAAGACGCGAAAGATTATAAAACAAACGTATTATTATGCGGTATTACAAAATAGCCGAGTTTAGAAAAATCAAGCGGATTTGGAACCATGAAAAGTCTTGTAGGGTCGCATGTAAAAAATGATCAGGAAATGGGCACGGTAGTTTCAAAAGCTTACCAACAGAACACAGATGCATACTCGTGGACAAAACAGATCGTTAGGGTCAGTTAGTATCAGCTAGCCGCTTCAACACGAACATTGTCATCCAACTTACTGTATAGCGAAATCATGACTCACCACACCACATACAGCATTCCAAACTACTGTCAAATATTAGTAGTTGACAATCGACGCGCCAAGCTCACTGGAATTAAGTGAAGTCGGGAGGTAAAAACAACCGACTGCTCCAGGTACCATGAGTATGTTGGATATTCAGCTAGATCTCATGTAAACTAAAATGAGTTGCGAGCAACAATCGTGTGCTTTTCATATCACGTCTGACCCAACAAACTGGTTCAAAATGATTCCGTCTATTATATCGCTCAAAAATATATGTGCAAAAATGTTGGCAAGAGGCTGTATGTATGGCATTAAAATACAACTCATCTAATGAATGGTGGACGATGCAGAACATAAAAAAACGTACTGATTTTGCTTTATTCAAATGACGCACAACTGCATCCGTAAGTAATTCCCAGCCCCTATCTTTGTGCGAGTTTGGAGTGGCAGCTCTGACAGTGAGCACAGCGTTCAGCAACAATACGCCTTGTTGTGCCCAGCCTGTTAGATCCCCGTGATTGGGGGGCCACCGAAGATCTGGGTTGGTACTAGGTAAGGATGACCCAATTTCTTTGTACATATTGACCAAACTTGGAGGCGGTGGCAAAGGACGTTGCACTGAGAAAGCCAGACCATGAGCTTGTTTCGGCCCATGATAGGGATCCTGCCCGAGAATGACCACACGGACCGAAGAGGGTGGACAAAGTTGACTCCAAGTGAAAACCTATGTTCCCAGTCAGAGAGAATGAACAATCAATATCTAACTTACAGTTGTCATACAAAACGTAGAAAAACGGAAGGCTGTAGATCGAATGGCTTGAAAGTGGTCCAGTGAAACACACCACGAAAACAAAAAGCACACAACCTGCCGGCAACATGCGAAAACCACGTGCATATTCACATGCAAACGAGACGAAACAACCCACTTGATCAACGGGAGGATAAACTGGAACGCCATGAGCACGTTCGGCTATAACAAAGTCAGCCAACTTTTGAAACCGTTCGCTCTGCAATTGGGAATCCAAAGCATATATCCATTCAGGATGCAACCCTTGAATCAAATTTAGAACAGAGCGAGTGGGCCGAGCAGATAATTTGCGCTTCAGTTCAGCAACTAATCGGTTGACCGATTCGCGGTTAGGAGTAGCTAAGGGGTGGCCGAGAAAAGTAGACATTTTCGGCGAGAATATCGGCTCATCCGTTACGCCGCCGTCTAGAATAAAGAGTTGTTACAATTAAGGTTAGACAGTTGTTATCCCAATTAACTCCGGAAAACAAACTAGAGAATAACCCACGAGTCGGTATACAGACAGAATGGTAATTAATCAAGCAAAGGATGTAAAGCACAATTTCAGTATGAGATGCACGTAAGTTAACAATAAGAAACATCAACATCGGCACCTCCTTTCGATTGTGAAGAACATGAGAATACACAAAGGAAAGTTTATAAAAACAGTCACCTGATTTTGCCGGCTCGGTTACACGCGGACGCTTAGCAGGTTGATCAATCATTGCGGGAGAATCAACATCAGATGTTGCTTGAAAGGGACTTTTTTCAACCGATTTTGTCAGATGCATAGGGCTCTGTTCACCATTGACCACATTTTCCTTATTAGCGCATTTATCAAGCGACTTCGGACTAGAGAAAAATGCCGTGAGTGGCTTTTGGTTCAAATATGGCAACTTGGGCATTGTTACTGAAAAGGAATTAAAAACAATGCAACGGAACTGAGGATACTGTTTGTTCAAATAGCTCGGGACAAACTGAGGAATCCATGAGAACACACAAAACTTCCCAAGTAAACATTATGAATAGATCCAACGCACAAATGATATACAAAATTAAAAAATAAACAGTCACATTTATGGCAACCTGGCTCGAGCCTGAAAGCCGAGAAACATGCAGTCAAGTATTGCTAGCATTGAATTACAGCGAGAAACAGTAAACCACTGATACCCTACAGACACCCGATGTTGTTATTCATTACTGAATAAGTCCAAGTCACGGGTAAAAACGATGTTGGGAAATTCAGACGGCTGTCCAGTGATACGT
Source organism: Paragonimus westermani (assembly GCA_008508345.1). Taxonomy (NCBI): domain Eukaryota; kingdom Metazoa; phylum Platyhelminthes; class Trematoda; order Plagiorchiida; family Troglotrematidae; genus Paragonimus; species Paragonimus westermani. The sequence continues at coordinate 60,931 of QNGE01003325.1, read as the reverse complement.
ACCTGCAGATGACAGAAAGTGAGATCATGCCACTATGAAAAGCGGCTAATGTGCTAACACTAAAAATTACACTGCTCGTCAAGGTGATTCAGAAAATTGGAAGTTCGTTTGTATGGCTAGTCAGCCATAAACACCAGGGATTGAGCATCACACAAGTCACATGCAATCTGGGTGTCAGAATTAACGATGAGCAACGAATGATTGTACGGAAATGGAGGATACGAAGACTGCTTAAGAAAATACCTAGCTTTCGAAATCATAAGGTATCAGGCTTCCCAAACCCAGAGAGTAACTGTCGCGGCAGACGGCTCAAGCGTGCGAATACATGATTACCACATACAGTGATTGCTTCTAGGCAACTATGACCTCAAGAGAGGCTGACGGCTTCTCCGATGACGGAGATGGAAGAACGGCGCGCACAAGGTCAATTGCAATATCGTAATTAATATTTCCTGTGGGGTGTTGTGGACAACTTTGCGTTTATATATAAATGTATACATAAGTAGTTAGACTGGAAGTTAGAAGAACAGTTTTAGTTACAACTCTGAAAGCTCTCTTGAAATCTAATGCTGTAACACTAGGTGTTAAAATACTGTTACCCAAAATGGGTCACTGTAGAAAATTTGACAGAAATGCCTTTGCTCAGTCAGTAAGGAAAATCGGAAGAACTATTACAAGAAAACCGTAAGCTCACCTTTAGAAAAAGCAGGAAGTGCGCTTTTCAACCCTGTTGAGAACCAACTTGTAACGCTATGAGAAGCTAGTGATAAGACAGTCCGACACACTTTGGTTAGAATTAAACAATTCTCATTTCGGGATGGCCTTCAACTAAGCTGTGATACCGATTATCTCAACAAGCTGTTAGGCCAATTATGCGGAAGTTCAGACGCATTCAGATTACGAATACAGACTGGTCAGTTCAGCCTGTGTGACTCACAGAGTGGCAGCGAAATCATTGTAAAATCCGACATGATTAGGGGGAGACTGTCAACTCTGAAAATGTGCAGTGGGAATGCTGAACAGAAGTTCGGGGATTTGGACTGTTTGTTTGACGCTATTCTCACAAGCACGAGGGTCAGAGCGTAAACTCTGGTCCTGACGAAGATATGCCTTGTTGGTGAGCTCTAGTAAGAAGGAACCAGGCGTCTAATTCTTCTTTCCGAAGTGGACTAGGCGAAAAGTTCATCTGAATACGATGAAGTGGGGATGGTGTTCAATTTGAAGTTGGAGTTTCGTTTGTCTTCCAGTAATAGCGAGCCCACTCATGTTCAAAGCAATGAATGCATTTCAAGGCGTCACCGATCGCCTATCATTGACACTAAAGCCAAAACATATCACTTTTTGAAGATCACACCAGAAACGCATGCGCGCATCACAAGCGCCTAGATTACAGTTGCACTTTGATGTGTATGACACTAGAGACTCTGTCTACATTAAAATATCCCAAAGTTGTTCGTGAACGAGAGAAGCAGATTACCTCATTTTATGATAATTAACTAGGGATAGCTTTCCAATGTTTTTGAATAGTTCTTGTTCAAATATCCAGCGCGAACGTTTTTAACTTCCGAAAAGTTGACTGTTGTAGCGGACAACAGTCGGTAAGGTGTAGTTGTACTGTTTAGATAGTCGACGAACGTGTTGTCTAACTAATAACAACTCCCAAAAATCGACGGGCAGCATACTACGGCTCTCATAATGATTTGGAGACCTCCTACAGACTAAACATCAACTGCGTTAGAGTCAAAATCTGGCCACTTTCGAATTCGTCCAGCGTTGCACCTTCCACTATCGTGGAAGTAGGATCAATCGTGTTGCTCGTCTGCTCAAACCCATGACGACTATCATTCGCTCCGAGGTATGGAAGTACCAGAAGAAACGGTAACCCTATGGGATAACACACGCTTGCAATATATACTGGTGCTACCAATGGTGATCTGATCAAGAGTGCGCGTAGTTTTCAGAAGATTACCTTCGTACGACCAAAGGGATGAATTTAAATTATATGGCGTTTAGTTTCGTAACACTATCGAAGATAATAAACGACCTTCAGTAAAACAACAGGTAGGTACGTAAATAAGTTGTATAACAAAAACAAACATTTCAGGATATATTGTTGCAGAAGTACCGATTGAACGGTAGCTATTCACAACATTATGTCGCGAGGTGAATACAGCTATAATAGTCAAAACCTGTCGCAGATGAATAACAGGCGGTAGATGGTTAGACAAACAAAGCCGGGTTGTTGAACGTTTGACAGTAAGGTAAAACTCTAGACATGAAAAAAACGATCAAGTGATACGGAAACCTGTTGATAAAGTAGTTTGTAAACAAGAGTAGCTATCAAAAAAGCACGAACACAAATTGGTCTCCAATGGTCAACAGGTATGATGAACAAGTTCTGAAATATCTGGGATTCATGAAAAGCAACTCTACATCAGTAAGTGCTTTAGCAGAAGCGACAATTCACAAGACAATGACCGTAATTTGTAAAATAAGAATATATTTATGAAGGTAAGTAATGCATATATACTTATACATATCAAAGCGAAAAAGTATGACAATTGCACAGAGGAAAAGACAGGCAAAAAACCATGCAGGTATCATTGCAAAAAGAGGTGAAAATAATGACGGTCAATGAAAGAGGGACTTTGCGCAGGACTGATGAAACTTGACAAGCACTGAGAAAAAAAGACTGATGAGTACTAAGATGAACATCGGATAGGAAAAAAAAACAAAGTTTATGGAGGCAAACTCTGAAACAACACGGCAAAATAGGTAGACAAACAACGTCTCGAGACAAAATGTAAAATCCGAACCGGTGAACGTTATCACAAAGAAAGTGTTAGATTAAGAAAACCTATGTAATATCAACCGGGCCAATTGAGAATCTGCCATCACATCAGCGGACAGGACTGAAAAAAAACATAAAAAAGGGAATGTAGGATAAGAATTTACTGTTCAATTTACTGACGAAAAGCGGGGCAACAGTTGACACACCGAAAAACACTCGCATTTGATTGGGGCCTTCAAATTCAGCCGGGCTTTTATCTGGCCCACGTTAGAACAGAAGCGTTAAACAGCAGTTTCGTTTTCGATGGAGCCTCCTAGCAACTATGTTCATTCTTGCCAAGTTTTGGAACGGAAACTTAGGCTAAATGTGAGAGGTATGTGGTAAACACATTACGAAGCACGTTTACTGATTTGTATGAAACTGAGCAGAACAAACAGGGTGGTAACTGCATCTCCTCTCTAGAATATCCGACAATTTCAACATTAATCAAAAACGAAAGAAGGTGAGAATCAACATATAAGAATTCCCTTGTGTCTAATGCAACTTCGAAATGACGGACACGGGTGCTTCATGAGAACGTACATCGAAGTTTAAATCTCGGTCATGACAAGAACAGGCATTACGGAGGAGTTTTAACAGAAACAACTTTCCAGTCTAGTGGTTCTTTTCAAAAGAGACTACCTGAAAAGTGTGCACAATCACATTTCAAGAGGAATCCCGCCGAAGGGATCCCAATTTACATTGAAACCACAGAAACGCTATTCATGCACAGTTCGAAGTACACTGAAAGCATAGTCACGTTCTATCTAGACAATTTGTCATGGCAACAGTTACTTGAAGCATACGAAATTGGCCTACGACACTATTCGTACGTCGTTGGTCGGAGTGTGAATGCACGTGCAGAGGTCGAGTTACGTTAGACTGGATCGCAGACCAGAGGAATCCCCTCGTTTGAGCTCCGAATACCCCTACAAGCGATACACTGTTGCAACTGTAAGCAAACGTGCCTAATCGAAACGATGACGGAAGGCAATATTTAGTGAGTAGATCACAAACACAAAAGTGCTGAGTATGTAACTTCCATAGTGAGTCCGATTAACGCAAAGGTGATCATCCAAGATGAGGCCGGAGTAGTATCGAAAATGCAAACACAACTGACAACAGCATGTAACTAAGTTGAACTGTATATACGTGCTTTGCAAACGAAGGGAACTCAGGTTTTGATGAGCGATTTTTTAAGACAGCATACATAAGCGGTTTTTCGAGTGAATGTCTAGATGAAACACTAAACTGATCATGTTCAGAGTGAGGTCGATGGTACCGAGCGACTAAAAGAGGCGTAAAGGTTACAATCATCACGAGAGCCATCAGTAAGTTGGGTGTTCAGCTTTCTGATAAAGGGAATCTGGACGTGAAAACTATGAGTATAAGCAAGTGGTGTTCAGATTTTTGTCTCCACCTACATCTGGATTATGAAAAGGGTTTAATTCGGTCAACAAAATATGGATGCATTTGGAACAGTAAGCAATATTAAAATGACAAAAAACGTTTTTAGTAGTATGTACACCAACTTACACATATGCTTGGTCGAGGGTTACGCTGTCCCACCTGAGATTAAACAAACCATGATTAAATCAAGCTACTAGTCCGAGTGATATACAAATGAATAGCATCACTGAACAACAAAAAGGAAGGAGACATTTGGTAGGAGACGTTTGGTCTAAAATGTGACAGGTGATGTAAAACGCTCTACGTTCGGGCACACAGAATCTGAACTGGGTGCATAGATTAATGCGACAAGAACATACTCGCTGACCGGTTTATCAGTTGAAAACTGCCTACACGGAGGAGGTAACCTATCCACCCTTACATTTAAATCGTGATGATGAAGACAAAGGGCCCACCGTAAAACTGGTAGGTTAACAAACACATTATACGAGAAGTAACTCACTTAACCTACATCAAACGTTCAACATTCATTTTGTGTCTGGACGTGTACATCCTGCTACAGTTTGCGGTGGCAGCGTCATCCACTGACAACTCAAAAAGCACACCAGAAGTATGCATTGGTTAAGTCAAGGCAAGTATTCAAACAGGCTGATCATTCGAGTAACTCCGATAGGATGAAGCCACGCTCGACCTATCACCACTGTTGGCAATCAGCTGTCGCTCATTTGCATGCTTACCATACAGAGGTTCTATTGTTCAACTGGTATTCAGCTGTACTCTTACGGTGAGTACCAGTCGTTGCGGCCGCGCTCCCACTGTTGCAGACGACAGATGTACTTTTATCTTATCACCTACATGTTTGTCTTACGAGCCATTGCGAGTGTAAACAAACTGGATCAATAAGTTCCTGCTCTCTGGTTAGCTGATCGTCAGACTGGTCACATGGCAAGTTCGTTTTGATCCCGTAGTGAGTGTCAGAAATCCAGTGAGAGTTCTCGAGACTGTTACTCTGATTCAGAACAGTTGCTAGGGTTATAACACCAGCCATTCCACACCAACGGACGTTGCAGTCAAGAAGTAGTATCTGAAGCACATAATCATAAGCAGCTTCCTACACGTATTCACTAACTTATAAGGTTCATGAGCCTGACCAGAAGGCACTATGGCTCCAGTCACCGTTCTTTACAAAAGTGACGTGAATTAACCCGGAAGAAATCGTTTTGCCGAAAAGGACAAAAATGGTTAGAAACAAGGCTAATCAGGAACATGTGAAAGTGTACGAATGTAGGCATGCTGTTGACCGCAGCCCATTGTTATCTCAGAGAGTATTTCCAATGGGCAATTTACCTGATCACGAAGATCTCAATTATGAAAGCGATGCCGACACGCTTACCTCAGGGTCACCATGACAAGTGACCATGTTCCCGCTTGACAAGTCACACGGTTTTACCGAATTGTTGACCATCGAAGTAAGTAGTGCAAGACACTGAAAACCTTAAGCTGACATGCGGACCGCGTGACCAAAGTATTGCTGAATGTGCAGTCATTAGTTCATCAATTGATCCCATATGCCGAGCGTCCGAAATACGGCCACGTTGCTCATGCGATCATCCCAATTGGCGTGGGTTAAGAAGCGGAGATAACAGTAGCCCAGCACACAAAGTCTGCCAATAACTTTATCGCGATTTGGCCATGTTTCCAAACCACAGAGTAAAACAGGACGCACACAAGCATTAAATAATCTTCTTTCCGTCGATAATGAGATTTCACTTTGATGCCACAGGTGACATGTGCGTTTAGAATTCTCGCAAATATCCCATTAGCAATAGCACATGCTGATGAAATGCCGTCACCCGAGTATGTGAAATTGTGTGCAGTCTCAAGTGGAACGCCACAGTCTTGAAGCAGTGTATTGCAATTTAAAGGTATGCAGCTCGTCCCACGCAAGCCAGTCCGGTCAGCTACATCGTTCAGCACGGTCCGTATCTATTCGGTTGGAGGGCAAAACAGGAAAATATCATCCGCAAACTCCATGCCAGTCAACCTGGTGTCAGAAAGAAGCTAAACAGCAAGCTCGCTGAATTGTTGTCCCCGACAAGGTTGATCAGGAAGGGTGAGATCGGACACTTCTAGAAGTGATGAACGACCGACAGAGTTGTCCACGAACCCTCAGCGTGCTTGCAAAGTGGGTATAAAACAACCTTAGTAGACATACCTGGTTCTCTGGAACTCCCTTACGAAGAAGGCAGTCCCACCAAATTGAAAATAGCCTTTAGGTTTAAAGAATCCAAGACGCTATTGGTCAGTGATGTGGGAATTAACTTCTTCACATATGGTCCAAATTACACTGACTCGATGGTCAGGACAACCACGACTTGAAGAATATAGCATTTTGCTACAGCCAGACGAAAAGGCTTGTCCCAGCTCTCTCAACTGTTCGACCAAGTGATGCTCACAAAGTTTGCACAGGCTTCAATTCAACTGGCGTTAACTTTCACATCGGTCTGTCATATTCAGAAGCAGGTAGGATCGAACGATGCCCATTCAAAGAGTGTACTGATGTGACAGGAACCCAAATTTGTTGCAACTGCGCGGCTCTTCCGAAACGCACCTCTTCATGACAAGCTTCCATCTCTGTTGCGATCAATATCCAGTGTTCGCTAGGTTCTCGCGCCTAACTTGAACTGGACAGTTGGTTCACTAGTGTATCACGATAGGCGTTCTTTACTCTTTGCCTGACTACCAGTTAGTTTTCTCGTATCTACGAGTGTACGACAGAACAAAGGGACATGCACAACAGCATGATCCGAATCCAGGCAACTGTTCCAAACCACACCACAGCGTTTAACAGAGTGGCACCATCTGCAAGTGACCGTTCATCATCATCATCATCATCATAGACAGCAATACATCAGTGGTTCACACTAATGCTTAACTGCCACACAACCGTGAAGATAAAGCAAACCCTATGTAAATTTGTTGATCCACGAACTAAGAAAATTCGTTCCCATCGCTTGCCTTCCCCATTTTCCCCACTAACCTGACACTTTCTCCCACTACCTCACCCACCCCATTTTGTTTTATTGGACTAACGTGTCACTAAATGTCCGCCGCGCGAGTGGCCATTCTTGTCCTGGTCCGCTGGCGTGTCGGTTCACCTTGGACCTTGTTGATCCTGATGAGAAGCTGTTGATTTTGCTGGACGAGACTATCGTCGCGAACGATTGAGGTTTGCCTTTTGTAATTATTGATGCATTTCGTTAATAGTACCGTAGAAATCGTTGGATCCAATCTTGTTCTCATTTGGGGATCCGTTTCTCGGGCTACGCGTAACTCAACGATCAGACGTGAATCGTTACAGTACTCAATTTGACGTAGCTTGGAATTTACTGATGCCAAGGAATTCCGACCCCATGGAACTCAAGGAAGACTCCGGATGTGACAGGCAAGTCCGCTGTTCTCTAAATGCTGTTTCAGTTTCTGGCTCAAGTCATAGTCGTAGATCCACACGCAGTCTAAAGAGTTTGCAGGCTAAATCTACGTTGTTGCTGGCTGAGCTTAAGGAACGAGAAGTCATAGCGGAAGTCACATTGGAGCGTAAGCTGACCCAGGCGAGAATGGAAGTTGAGAAGGCTAGGTTGTTGCTTAACTTAGCTGAAGATGAGGATGCTCATGCTGACTTTGACCTCAAGCAAGAGCATTCAGTTGATCGGGATGCTAAAGTGAAGCAGTATTTAGAGAACCAGAACGTAAGGCTGGCTCCAGAATTGATGCCAGTACAGCTCGATGAACATCCTATCCCAGTCCATCCGTCGTATTCTGTCCTGTCAACAGCCCCTAGTCTTGACCTTCCTAAGGTTGAGTTATGCTCGTTTGATGGTGACCCCATACATTACTGGAAGTTCGTTCGACAATTTGAGTGTTATGTCGAAGGGAAGGTATCAGATGACGGTCAACGGTTGTTGTACTTGTTACATTATTGTAAAGGTCGTGCCAGAGAAGCCATTGAGGAGTGCGTCATGCTTCCGCCAACCTCTTCCTATCGCCGAGCGCGCGAAATACTGAGTGATTTGTATGGGCAGCCGTACCATGTTGCTCGTTCCCTCATTGATGGGTTGTTGCCTGCAGGAAGGATTGTACACAATACAGCAGATGCTCTTTCCAAGTTATCAATAAAGATGCACAGCTGTGAGATAGCCTTAACCCAAATGAACTATCTCTCTGATCTGAACTCTGTAACCAACTTGGAGAGAATTGTTAAATCGCTGCCAGTTAACATGCAATACAAATGGGCAGAGGTCGTGGACCGTGCACTGGCGTTTGGTCAGGAGCCTACTTTCGAACAACTTCGCGAGTTTATTTCACGGAATGCTCGAATTGCTCGTAGTAGGTTTGGCCAGGTTGCCTACGACAGTGACCACAAAATCAGCAAATCCGCTGCGACGTATGGCTCAAACAAGTTGGACACACCGAGAGATGCCAGCAGACAGGCGAGAGCCTCAACTTACGCGGTAACTAAGCAGTGTTTACCACCCTCTGCAGATAGCTGTCTCTTGTGTAAGCAGATTCATGAGCTAGAACGCTGCCCTGAATTCCGTTCAATGAATGTCGAGCAGAGATGGGACACCGTTCGACGAAAAGGCGGATGTTTTATCTGCCTTAAGCCCTCCCACGTAGCTATCCACTGCAAGCGTAGGTTGAGGTGCACCATAGATGGATGTGTTGGTTGGCATCATGGCTTGCTACACTTGAAGCCCAATGGCCCTGGGGCAGCCACTTCAGTGCATCAAGGCTCTTGCAGTGCAACCAATTGTTCAGGCAAGCAGGCTCGCTTAGGTGTCATCCCGGTGCAAGTGGTGGTTCCCTCTGGAACCTTTACTACCTACGCGTTTGTGGACAACGGGTCAGACACCACCCTAGTAAAGAAGAGCTTTCTAGATCGTCTAGGTATCTCGGGCACCGCTTCGGTTCTATCCATTACAACGATCAATGGAACTAAAGCAACGTATTGCACGCGCGCCAAGTTAAATCTGAGGTCCTTAGATGGAGATGAGACTGTTACCATCGATAACGCCTACTCCGTTGAGGACTTGCCCATGAGACCTATCTATTCCATCCAGAGAGAAGCGAGTAAGTGGGCGCACTTGCTGGACGTTAAATTCAGTGAAATTGAGGACGGTGAGGTTACTATTCTTCTCGGTTGTGACGTGCCCGAGGCGCACTGGGTCCTAGACCAAAGGCTAGGGGGACATAGACAGCCATACGCAGTGAGGACCCTGTTCGGTTGGATGTTGTGCGGACCTTTGACCAGTGAATGCCAGGCCAAAGCTTCTGTCAACTGGCTTTCGCAGGACGTTCCTACGTTAGAAGATCAGATTCGTGCCTTATATGATACTGAGTTCACTGATACGTCCCCGAATTGTCCCACACTCTCTAGAGAGGATTCGATGGCCTTATCACTAGTGCAGTCATCCGCGCTGGACGCAAGCGGGCATTATGAAGTGCCTCTTCCTTGGAAGGATGAGCACCTCCCCTTCCCTAACAACTACAAAATGGTTCAGAAACGTTTGTCTTACTTGAAGAAGAGATTTAACCGTGATGAAGATACGTTCTCGAAGTACGCGAAGGTGATACAACATCATATTGAACGTGGGTATGTTGAAAGGGTCCCCCAAGCTCATCTCGATCCAAGCTACCCGCATCGGTGGTACTTGCCACACCACCCTGTACTAAACTCTAAGAAACCAGGGAAGCTCAGAGTAGTCTTTGACTGTGCTGCTAAATACCAGGGATTGTCCCTGAATGACAGGCTGTATCAAGGCCCTGACCTGACTACAAATCTGATAGGCGTATTGCTACGATTCCGCACAGAGAAAGTGGCAGTGTCAGCGGATATCGAAGAGATGTTTCTACAAGTACGCATCCCCGTTCGTGATCGGGGTATGTTCCGGTTTCTGTGGTGGCCCGAACATGACCTTGCAAGAGATCCAGTAGAGTATCAAATGGCTTCCCATCCTTTCGGCGCTACCTCCTCCCCCTTCTGCGCCAGTTATGCATTACGACGTACCTCTGAGGACTGTGAGTCGATGTATGGAAATTACATTCGCGAATCAGTTCGGACGAATTTTTATGTTGACGATTGTCTAGTTTCGGTCCCCAACGCGAAGACAGCAAAACACTATGTGAGAGAGGTTTGTGATATGCTGAAAAGAGGAGGCTTCCGACTGCGAAACTGGGTTTCGAACGACCGTGAGGTGCTAGCATCAATACCGACCTCGGAGCTCTCACCCTCCTTAGTGGATATCGCAGCCAAATCCCTACCGTCACAACGAACTCTCGGTATCCAATGGGACGCTGAAACGGATGAATTTCGCCTGAGCCTTCAGCTCCCAGACAGGGCGGAGACTAGGCGAGGGATGCTTTCCTGTGTCTCTTCGCTATACGACCCTTTGGGCTTTGTCTCGCCGTGGCTACTGCCAGGCAAACGTTTGCTTCAAAAGCTGTGCAAGAGTGGTCTCGGATGGGACGAACCGTTGAGTCTAGAAGATCGCAAAGAGTGGCAAGCTTGGTTGTCAAGCTTAAAGGCTCTTGATGACCTCCGAGTTCCACGCTGCATACTGTTTTCGAAGATTGTCGCTACAGAGTTATCCGAGCTGCATATATTTTGTGATGCCTCGGAAGGGGGTTATGGAGCAGTAGCATATGGATGCTTCACCTCAAATGAAGGTACCAGGAATAGTGCACTACTGTTAAGCAAGGCTAGAGTTGCACCATCCAAAGCGGTGACTATCCCGCGACTCGAATTAGTCGCAGCAGTCCTGGCCGTGAGGTTACATGGAATCATCGTTAACAACTTGGGTCAGATGTTCCCATATTGCTATTTTTGGACTGATTCTATGATCGTCCTCTATTATATACACAATGTTTCAACTCGGTTCTGCACGTTTGTGGCTAACCGCCTTTCTGTGATCCATCAGTCATCGACACCCAAACAATGGAGACACGTGAGATCCGAAGAAAATCCGGCTGACCTAGCTTCGCGCGGTTTGACGGGCGGCCCAATAAGAGACAAGTGGTTGAAAGGCCCTGCATTTTTGAGTTGGCCTTGCAGGTCATGGCCTCCGAAACCCGGCACTCTCGTTGAGCCCAACGACGTTGAACTAAAGAAGACGCTGGCTCATGTTGACTTTGTCGTTCAAACAAACGGTCTGCATAACCTTATTGTTCGATATTCAAGTTGGACTCGATTGCTTAGAGCCGTGGTATGGCTTACCCGGTTCAAGTGCTACATTAAGGAACTCCATGGCGGGCGCTCGGAATTGGCTTTGAAAGCTGGCCCTCTCAGTTTAAAGGAGATCAAAGCGGCAGAAGTAGATTTGATTAGATCAGTACAGTCAGAGTGCCTCCCCGAGGAAGTATCCCTGCTGTCCAGGCTGTCCGGCTGTGATAACCTCCCTGTTCTCTCTCAAAGGAGCTCCTTGAGGAAATTGTTCCCCGTCATGATTGAAGGAATTATACGGGTAGGAGGTCGACTGTCGCTATCAGCTTACAGTTTCGAGACCATGCACCCCATAATTTTACCTAAGCGCCATCACATCGTTGATCTTATCATAAGATATCACCACGAGGTCGAAGGTCATTCCGGAAGGTCTCATGTGTTATGTTCGCTAAGGAGGCACTTCTGGATCATACAGGGTGGCGCGGCGGTTAAGCGAGTCATTGGATCCTGCCTAGCCTGCCGTCGTCGTTGTGTTTCAGTAGGTAAGCAGCTAATGGCCCCTCTACCATCTGTTAGGGTAAACCCAGCGTGGCATCCGTTCACGAACGTTGGTTTGGACTATTTTGGACCCTTTTGTGTGAAGAGGGGCAGGACTTCCGAAAAAAGGTATGGATGTATATTCACGTGCCTACAGTCCCGAGCAGTGCATATCGAAGTAGCTCACACGTTGAATACCGACTCGTTTATTATGGCCCTGTCACGATTCATCGGGCGTAGAGGTAGGCCTGAGGCAATTTTTTCTGACAACGGTACAAATTTTGTAGCCGCTGACAAAGAGCTTAGAGGCTGGGTCCGCAACTTAGGTAGCGGGTCCGTCAATGACAAGCTCTTACAAAAGGGAATTCAATGGCATTTCAACCCACCGTATGCTAGTCATCGGGGTGGAGTATGGGAGCGATTGATTCGATCTGTCAGATGTATTTTGAGCGCAATCTGCCGAGAGCAACGAACCAATGATGAAACCCTGCTAACTTCATTGGCTGAAGTAGAGCGTATTTTGAACAACAGGCCATTGGTTCCCTTTGCCGCAGACGGTCCTGACAACATCGCCCTAACCCCGAATGACTTACTTCTCCTGAGGAGCAATACGGGGTTGGCCCCAGAATGCAATCTGGTAGACAGGTACACTAGGTGTTGGAGACAAGCAAATAACATGGTAACTACCTTTTGGAAAAGGTGGTCTCGAGAATATGTGTCATCGTTGCAACTGCGCCAGAGGTGGTTGACAAGGCAACGTAATTTCCAGGTCGGTGACGTTGTCCTTGTTGTATCCGATGGACTGACTAGAGACCAGTGGCCCCTGGGACTAGTTACGAAATGTGAAGTAGACGCGGACGAACTAGTCCGTACTGTAGAGGTTCGCACGAAGACCGGTCTAATGAGGAGAGATGTGAGGCGCCTCTGTTTGTTAGAGGGGCATGATTGTTAAACACCACGGTTCGCGAGGTCTCCAACGTATGTCGTGTGGTTAGTTAGGGAGCCAGAACTGTACAGCACTACCAGCGGTCTGTCAGATGCAGACGAATTTTGGCGGGCGCTGTAAATTTGTTGGTCCATGAACTACGAAAATTCGTCCCCATCGCTTGCTTTCCCCATTTTCCCCACTAACCTGACACTTGTTCCCACTACCTCACCCACCCCATTTTGTTTTATTCGACTAATGTGTCACTAAATGTCCGCCGCGCGAGTGGCCATTCTTGTCCTGGTCCGCTGGCGTGTCGGTTCACCTTGGACCTTGTTGATCCTGATGAGAAGCTGTTGATTTTGCTGGACGAGACTATCGTCGCGAACGATTGAGGTTTGCCTTTTGTAATTATTGATGCATTTCGTTAATAGTACCATAGAAATTGTTGGATCCAATCTTGTTCTCATTTGGGGATCCGTTTTTCGGGCTACGCGTAACTCAACGATCAGACGTGAATCGCTACACCCTATATAGGAAGAGAGAAGGGGGAAAAGGGGACGGAAGGGACCTAACTACTGAAAATGACTAAGTCCATATTCAAACATTCAACATCAAGGTGCCTACACCTTGCAAACAAACAACCGAGCTGCAAGTGAGAGTAAGGCGTCATCGGCGAGACAGATTCCTTACGGCAAGTGACCGTTATATGATTGACTAGTGCCCATGGGTGAAATATACAGCTCCCTACGATCTGTACCACTCAGGTGGAATGAACAGAAGGTGGGCGAAATGAAACCACAATCTCCCTAATGTGCACGTATACAGAGCTATTATCAGCTCCCAATGTTTCAGTGAACATGTAATGCACAATATCTGCCAGAGGTGAACTGCCGTCATTGTGTGCACTAATTCCAATGCTTGTCAATCTACAGTGCCCCTATCAGAGGTGGAAACATGCAAATGAAATATACGAAAGCCCTGTCAATGACGAGTAAAAAACGACTTCAACTCTCCTAGCACGCCTCAAGTTTACTCAACAAACGATTGGAAGAAAATGCCAATATTTGACTGATACATAATCCTCCAGAATCATCAGGGCGCTAGAGATGGGAAATCACTTCGGTACGTGAAATTTATGACTATGTCTCGAAAGCAACCATTTCGGAAGATCGAGGAACTAACCGGTTGGCCGTCACACAGATGATATTGAACATGGTTATGATGCGGAGTTGATGAAATGTCAATTGAAACAAACGGAGGCACTTCAATTCGTGCATAGTGACCAACGAACACTAATTTTCAAGCATGCAGTTCCATCTTTTGACACCATAAAGCGGTTGTTGACATGTTCTACATTAATTCGCGTACAGGCTGAGTAACATCACGCCACGACCTAAACTCAAAACCCAGCGACGACATACGCAAACAGGAGAACGACATTGCTTTTTTTAAAAAAAAGGACGTCTCATAAAGCAATGGTCATGAGTTAAACTGAATAGGGAGAAACAGAGAAAACGCACATGGAACGACAATTGTTTGTAATTCCCATAGATTTGTAAGTTGTTTCCAACCAGTTTAGGATGTGTTGAAACGAAGGGACATGATACAATTTCATCACATGTACACTTTTAGGTCGTAAACTAAAATCAATCATTCCTACGAGAAAAACTCATTGCAGTTGCACACCACGTGTTGTTCTGCATGCGTTTAGGGAACCCAAATAGCGAATAATAACGCAACCTGCACACGAGTGCGCATAACTCAGGATGAGCAGAACTGTCTCGGAAACAGCCTTGAACCAGCAAAATGGCCGAATTAGAGTAGTACACTTCTGAAGACCAGGAAATCTTCTAGACACGCAGAAAAATCTACCTACTGTAAACCCAGTCTCGATGCATTCTGTTGTGTATATTAACCGAGTATGATGAAACGAAAAAAATGAGTTAGAACAAGTCACATGAGTATATCTATATACTCCTATCAGAAAATACTGATTACGAGTCTGTGCTATATTTGGCAGATTCTATGAACATAAACGACCAACCGAGAGGACGTGTTGAATCGACGGCGGCAAACCCCAGCGTCAGGTAGTTAATCCCTTGATGTTAATCCACGGATTCATCAACGCGTTGCCTTCTTTCGAAGACACTGAGGTTCCGTGAATAGTGCCGTACAAACAGAAAAATGAGGCGACACACGAGGCATGTGTGTGATCCAACGAAGTTAATGCGGAGAGATTGCGTTAGGCACGAAGATGTTCAGACTGCTACACGCAGAGATTAGTTACCAGAGTTTCGTCGTACACATGCTGATTTCGGCATGCACGAACAACCGTGTAACCGAATGCTAAAAGCAGATATTTAATGAACGCCTTCTTCTTGCTTAGGCCACTTTTAGCAACGATAAACAGAAAGAATAGAAAGTGCGTTTGTTCATTTCAACGCACGTGGCGCAGGTTGTAAACACTCAACTGGTCTTGCGAATATAGCATACACCTCCATCAGTACCCGCACCACTAGAAAGATGGGGAAATTGATCGGCTAGTTGGGACAAGCGACCAATAAGAATAGGCACACGCACTCTACCAAACATGACTTGTTAACGGGAATAAAAACGCGCTCCACAGTGAAGAACTGACGTGGTCAACTTCGTTGACGCAATTTGTGTGTAGGCATAGTTTGGAGCACCTTCACCAACATGACCCAAATTACGAAGTCTGTCACCTGAGAGAACGTCAACACCCATATATCCACCGCCAAACATTGCTTGAAAGATGGTGTCCACCGTGAAAGGGAGGGATACCACCGAGTAACTCTCCAATCTAGAGCGCGTTTCATTGAGTCCCATAGACGGCAATTCGTCCTAGCGTCCGCCTGTACAAGGTGTGGACAAGTTTAACAAGCCTATCGAGCATATCCTCTCTTCAAAAGTCGAGACCAGAAGCCGGCAGTATCAACTGAACTGAAAGGCTACGAATAACTGAAAACGCAACCAAAACCAGTATCTAACAAGGGTCTAGAAAATAGGTCACGTGACACAGGGTATAGACTTGAGTGATAAGACCGAAATCAGGTTGGAAATCAGCCTGAGGCATACAACAACATTGACGGACATGTGGTTAAGGGGTTGAACAAAACGTATGAAAAAGGTAGGCATACAGGAAAGGCACTGGGATGGTCATAAACTTACAACAAAGTTTCGGTATCTATCCACGATTGCTGTGTCTACCAATGCACCCGCATCCGAATAACCTTGGAGGTCCGACCGAACCTCGTGCCGAAAATGAACACTTCCAAAATCAATGTTCGTCAACTGGAGACTCGAGTCTGCACCTTTGCTCTTATCGATTGACTCCCACTGACTGACCGCGAGTGCCTGGAGGCAGATAAAATGAGTGTCGATGTGAACGGTCGTAGCTATAGTGGAATAATTTTATGGGATGGGTCAGACTGAGCAAGTCGTATCACAGGACGCTGTATCACCTGAACAGCGGTATTTCATGATCAGACAGCAGTGACTGGCCAGCGAGAACACTACTTTTCCAGTTGATCAAGCCTACATGTGTCACTTTTTCACAAACACCACATATAACAAAGCCACCCTTTACACGGGCATTTACACACGGGACTTCATTTCATCATTAGATGTCGGCCACCGCTGGCAAGTGTATACCAATAGCTTTAAAAAAAATTTCTTGTATACAGCATTTCACAAGGAAAGAAATACTCATGTGAACAGACACCTATACGAAACATTAAATATGTGATTTGAAGCAAAAAACAAGCCTCCGGCAGTCATACAGGAAATACTTTGGGAACGTTGAAACCACCCCTGTCCCCCTATGAAAAAACAGTATAGCAGTCCATTCTGAACAAAACCAAGGTTGCGTACCAACTATAAGGCAAATTACCGGCGTAAGCAAGAACAGTCGTGAACGATTTCCGTAGATCGTACCGGTAACCTAAAAATGAACCAGGTCTAAGGTATATCCAACGGAACTGAGATATGAGCGTGTTGGAGTACAATTTTGTTCTCAGATCCAAGCAAAAAGTATACTGGTTTCATTAGGTTTAAGGTGAGTTTGAGGGAGGGAGCCCTTCTTTTCAGGTCTGCTGCAAACCAGCAGCCACTGGGAGGTGTAAACAACGATATTCAACGATAAACTATACTCAACCACAGCCCGCAACAGCGCGCGGTGAAAAAAGGTTTCTTAATCTCGATGACAAATCAAACGTGGACCGAATGAGCGAAAGCGGTACTTCTTATCACAATATTGTCATGATGATTAGCGTTAAACACTGCCAGGATTGGTGAATTATACAGAACAATGGGGAAATGCGGTGCAACAGCGACCAAGTTTAACGTTTATTTTCCATTCTGTAGATATCATTACTGCTAACCCCGACTCGTGATACCTCGCAGTGCAAGAAGGCTGCATATTCACAAGCTGTAGGTGACACCAAATCGACGGCACAGTTTTGTTACGAAGTCTATGACAGTTAAAGTCACTACGGACGATCTTCAAAAGTTCAGACTATGAGTATCTATTTATTTTGAAGTTCCATACAAAGCAACTATTGGGGAACATCCAGTTTTGTCCCAAAATAGTTTGTATTACTACGATAACGGCTAAGAATTTCGTTTACTGTTAGAATTTCGTTCCGGAATTCGAGTCCCAGGCTTTGCCACTATTTCTAACGCCAAATTCTTGTCTCCTTACCCTTGACTGGACAGTTCACGTTCCGGATCTCCGATTGGTGAACAACCATCAAAATACAGACGTATTCCGGCACCGTTGTGCATCCGGAATACGCCCTCATACATAGCTCTCTTCAAAACCACTCCTTACCATGTCTTCTTACGTCACAGGTCGGTCTGGCTAAGTTATTTCTGAAGGTAGGTGTTCGCATAAATCACGTTCTGTTGTTCCCTTAGTTTGCATATATATGTTGAAGGGCCATACAGGTGGTATGGAATCATTGCTCGTTTCGATGGCTAGTTTCGCGGATCGTAGCAATAACGTTGTCTTCCTTATTGTCGAATATCGGTTAGATAGTTGTACGTATAAGAATACTTTCAGTTCACTGAATGCACATGTACGGATGAATATGTCTCTATCGACTCATTCGCCACAAAAATCGCACGCAAATTTAACTCACATTCTCATCCGAGTCGTACAAAGTGAACGTGGAATTATAGTGTTCTTCGACAGGCGCATCGGTTAGAATGTAAACGCAGGATTTGTCTCCAGGTACGATCGAAGAATCGCGATCGATGCTCGAACAAAGCACATAAATCTGGAACACACAGGCGCACAGCATGTGATTAGTCGAAAGATATTAAAAGGTTTAAACTCAGTCACCAGGATGAAGTAGAACAGAAATAAACAAAACTTAAATTCAAACTTAATGCTTCAACACAAAGCTGTTGACCTGATTTTTCAGAAATAGATAACAGCATTGGAAAAGGTAAGAAATGAAAGGTCAAAACTGCGAAGCAATGTTGTGATTACCAAGCAGTCGTGAGCTCGCTGATTGAAAAGATAATCAGTAAGGGTAGAAAAATGACCATGTTCTTCTGTTTGTCCGGAACAGCTACGAATTTAGAGGTTTACCCTAAACGAACAAGGGAATTGTTTAAATGCGGTAGAAGCATGAAGAGATGACCTGTAAACGTACTCTAAGTTTCGATAGTGGATCCAATGGTGAGTTGGGTGCAAGTGTTTGGGAAACTTCGTGATTCTTCGTTTTGAACTTGATATGCCAATTGCTCAGATCTATCGCCTGAGAAAAAGTTTAAAAATTGACAGGTATGTTGTGTACTTAAAACAAGGAACGATCGGTTAACCTTATGGCGGACTTTCACAAAAAAATAGCGTGTGATAACGTATATGATCGACAGCAATAGAGACCACAAGAAAAGTGTGTAACACATATATGACAAATACACCTGGTGAATCGTGACTTACAAACCACCGTAATCCACATTGCTTCCAAATGCGGTAACGTTTTCAATTAAAAGGCTTATCAGATACAAATGCATATATCAATATATTAATTGCCAGGTCTAAAGATAAGTCTAGCACGAAGCACTGAAACGAAGGTTATAGGTTTGTCGAATTTTTTTCCCACAATGTGATACGTGTATACGGTAATTAAATAAGTGCTCCCCAATAACCGAAGATACCGCCCACGGTTTACACATCAGAAGTCATCAACATAACATGCGTCCCGAGGTGGTTGAAACATAGAGTAGTACAACTTGCTCGAAACGTTGTGTTATTCCCAATCTGTTTATCAATAACATGCGTCCATTAGTTTCAGTGTGAAATGGTGCGCAGTTTATGCCATTCAGAAGTTTGTACACCGTAATGAGACAGTTCTGCTCCGAGTAACACATGAAACAATCTATCGAGATCGAGCATCTCCACGTCACTTTGACACCAAATACCCCGGGCCAAAAGTGTACATGATACACTGAACCGCGTAGATACTGCGACAGTAGTAACTGTACGTTGTATTAAATCTAGAGTATCGATTTATTGTTGAAGTTAGTACATATGAAACAAATAAATATGCATAAGCAACAGTGGTTGGGTAACGTGATACGAGCTGCGACTCATCGACTGTATCACCAGATCCGCCTTTCACAGATCTGCGAACAGCAGCAATGACAGTAAAACAGTCAGTGTGGAAGGTATGTTTAGAAGATGAAGGCTTTGCCGTCGCGACTGAGATTCAAAAAGTATCACAGGCTTCCAGGGTTTGTTCCGAAGGGATGTGTTCACTTGATTGGACGTACTGTCAGAAACCGTAAAATATCGAATTCTGTGGTGGCCTTGTAACAGCCTTTGTTCTTTTGTTAGTTACTGTTGTTATAGCCAGTTTTAGTACGTTGACGCCAACGCTTAACTGAAGGTGATGCAAACACACTATGGGCCGCAAACAAAAGTCAAGTCAACAACAATCAATTTTGTAAAGCTTAATGAGAATAATAGCATTTAACATGGACCACACACAGTGTAGACCACGCGGCGATTTCCAAAATGGGAAGCCGTAAGTCGATAGCGGCGTCCAATAAAGCAACCACAAGAAAACGGGTCCAATTAGGCTATGCCTACTGAAATCGACAGCATGACTACCACATTAACCATGCTCTTATAAACCATTCTTTCTCTGGTGGTTTTCCACCTTCGTATCTTTTAAATGCAGTCTCAGATTGGCGAAATAACGTGTGTTTTAGGACTCTTCTCTGAAAGAGTTAAAATCACCCGTTTAACATCACTTGGGTGAGACGATCAACTTTTCCACGTGTAAGTTGTACCCATATCAGAGCATCGTCAAACGTGCCCCAACACATAAGTAGTAGCTAATGACACTTCGCCCACTAAATCATTCACGATGCGTGTTTGATTTCACTGGATCTTCTCATTCATTCAATTGTTCAACCACTAGCATCAGAAGCATGATTAGGTTGTGTTGTGGATAGAGTTGTTCACCTAAACAACGACGTGAAGTATTCTTGAAAAGAAATTTTTGGAACGGTATAAAGCAAGGTTAAAACGAAAAACAAGGAATGCCACGAGGTCAGTCAATCGAATAACTCTGGCATGCTGCTATCTCAAACAGTGTTTCTAACACGCGATTTGAGTGACCAGAAAGCGTTCAGTCGAACAGGTGACATCCACCGATCCTGTTCAATGCAACAGCCAGAAACAGTCGCTGTCCTCCCTTATGGTTCGTGTTCTTGCAGTACGGGGCCGGGATAGATAAGCACCCAGCCAGAGTTCAGGGCGAGTAACCCAATCATTACAGATTGTGCATTCGTGTCAACTGATCAAGTAATCACGTGTCGTAAGTTTTGCGCGTTGTTGATGCGATCATCCCATCTGATTGAAACTACTCAGGCAATCGTTTAGGATGCTTAAGCTCACCTCATTACTTGCGTTGCACAGATAAAGCATTCCGTCGCCCAATTCGACGGTCTCAAAGTGCATGTTTCCGTCGGCTGTACACGTGACGCGGAAGGAGCTAACCACCGAATTCCCATGATTGGAACGACGAAGACCGCCGACACCCAACGATGATGAGGCGAGCGGTTTTATTTCGCAAATCGCACGAACCTAAACAAATTGTGACAAGAGGGAAAAATAGATACGTTAAGAAACGTTCAGATCAATCGCTGCAGCGCATTCAGGCAATAGGGTTGCTACAGCGTACTCGACTAAGGGTAGCAGGACAATTGTCGCCTCCGCTGATGGTGCTCTGAGCATTACTCGTAAACGAATGTAGCTGAGTAGTTGCATACGGTAATTCGGATGTGTCAAATGAGAGGCCAACGACGCAGTGGTCAACACGTTTGCCTTAACAAAGAGTGGCCGGAGTTCAGACTACAGCTGTAACAGAAATATTAACCACAGAGAAGTCACAACAAGAGCGAGACTTCGGTTTTCAATAACGTCTACGAGAATGTCTAACCTGTGACCGACCGTGAGTAATCTTGAAGTAATGTCAACCGAAATCCCTTAGCACTCATTAGTAGGATTTTAATCGTAACCTCAACCTTAACTTAAACGTTTTTCCTATTTTGGTTCAAAAAGTTTTACTCGGTATGGAAAATTCCACTCGGTCAGTAAAAAACGACTTGACAAACAAACGTTTTCGGAATAACCACACCAAGTCTTCACATCCTCTCGTATTATGGAAGATAAACACTGATTACAAGACGAGGAAAAACAAACCAAATGTTAACCGACGTGTCACATCAATCAACTGTTTTGTTAGTCGGAGGCTAACTAGATAATGTCTTTCTCATTTGATTCACCATCAACGAAGAGGCCAAAATGTTTCCAATGATCTGACGAAGGGACGATATAAAACCAAGTATCTTGAACGTGATCGTTTAAATTGCCTCGAGACAACCGCCTGAGCAAATGAAAGAACAATACCCGACACAGAATAAACTGATGGAATCGACAGGCTATCGGAGCATCACGGGCCTTGCTGTCATGAACATTCGGTCCTTCAGTGACGTATACTGTGAGCTGATGGGATCACTTAGAATATGATGAAGCGATCGGACCTATCACCTACCAAGTTTGGGGCGGAGCTTTACATGTCACAGTAGCAGAGTTACATGTGTCCGCATAATCACGGCTCACGATCAAAATGAGCATCATGATCCAGGGTTGCATGACAAAGTATGACCACTAGTAGGTTGTAAAGCTTATACGTCAAGCTCACGACCATGCACTTGTCCTGTGGGATAGCCGAATAGCGGTGAACTTTCGAGGTGGATCACGACTACCAAAGTCAAACGCTGAATGGTCGCCACATACAAAACACAACTTCCAGATATCAGTCCACAGACCGTATCAAGGCTAAACAACCTGAGAAATATAACCTCCATGGAAATCAGCCAAGGAGTTGGTTAATAATAAGCACACAACTGTCAGGTATCGAGTGGAGTAGCTCGATGCCCACAAGAGTTGCACCTCTGACTTCTCTGTGACCACCAAAAAGTCAACTCTAAACGGAACGAAAACAGACCAGAATGAAAGAAACGTCTTCGAAGACGTTCCAAATGGTGGAATGCAGTCTCTTTGCTCACGATTAGGATGAAATTGATACCAGCGGTTAATAATGAAACGCTCTTATGTTGCGGCGAGTCGCAATGTGGATGAAGTAAACCGGCGTGTGTTTCATAAACGAAGGTCGTCATGGAATAGAATGACAGATGCTATGGTTCGTGGTTTTCAGCACCTCACCATGAATTTTACTCTATACCAACGAATGAATCGACAGCCGAGTAAAATGCTACCCCGGCTGCACAAGGGTGATTAGTAGCAATTGTAGAGAGAAGTTGACGTTCAACAATTGGTGTAAACTTCACGCCCCCTACCAAATCACGTACTGAGTTGTGCAAATCATCAGATCAATGTGAGTGTTACATGATAAACATGATAAGTTACAACAACTCAGTCTCAGTCTAGCCGCGGAAAGCAACACACAGCTGAAGACTCGCTTGTTATGTGTGATTACATAATTCTCAAGTGAAGCAGGATGCGTCGAAGGAGATTTCTTACCCAATGTATTAGTCAACCCAAGTACCATTAGTCGGAATTGGGGTAATGAAAGTTACATAGACAAAGCGCTCTTGACACACAGGCAAGTCATTCGAAACGTTTCACCGATTGTCTACAGTTTTGAATTCGTCAATGAAGCTGTGGTCCTTCCGATAATCAAGGCAAGGGTCGTCTCGTAGTCTAACACAGGTTAACGCACCAGCAAGTTTCTGAGTGACAGAAAATGAAGATTGACCACTAGGATGGAGCACCCGCAGAAGTGTACGTGCATATGTTGTAGCAAATCCTATAAGAAACACTGAAACTGACTGAGCTGTGTCATGAGTGTGCCACGAACGTAATCGACAGCAGCACACATTACGTATTGATTGAAATCAACGTTATCCGAAAATATGCGGCAACAAACGAAGAATTTAAAAGACGCATACCGCAGAAGCCCCACAGTCCCTGTGTTAAACCAACATCGCATGGAAGTATACGAACGTGAGCCGACCGACCACCAGCTCAGGAATGAAGGTGCACACAGTCTAGTCAGCATTAGTGAGGTGAGGGTTGCTTAATCTAAAGGTGACTGGCAAAAGTACCCAATAAAAAGCCGGCACGTGAGTAACATGTGGTCCGCCGGCCTACTGACTGTCAATCGATCACCGTAACACAAAAAACGCTCACGCACGTCCATCAGTCGCCTACACAAAAGCAGAAATGTGCCAGTCTCGGATGCGTGGGAGATGACCGCGTTGCGAGTCGACAGAAGGCAGTGACAGATGGACAGGCAGACTTCGGACAGATGCGCAGAGGCTAGCGTCATATGCACCTTCGCAAGTCAAATAAAAATTGCTTTGGTGGTAAGGTTCGCACAAATTGCTAATGGTTTTAGGAGGAAACAGAAGCTGCACTTATCAACAATCGATCACGGGATGTGAAAAACGATTCGCGGCGAACAAAAAGTGCGCAGAATAGCTGAAAAATACATGCGAAATACCAAACAAAGGTGACATCCATGTGAAGACAAAACTGCCTCCAAAACACCATTGACATACGTAATTATCGTAAGAGCCTAGATAAAAACAAGCTGTTGTTTGAATATCAACATCGGTAAAAAGACGTGATACGTAGTCTGCTACCTACAAAGACCTTCTGGCAGTTTAACTCACCACATTCTCTGAGTCATTCAATTTGATGGCCGAATCGTACGGCTGCCAGATTTGGGCATCGGTGATAACATACAGAACGGGGCTGGGTAAACGACGCCTTTTCTGTAAAGAAGATATTTGATCAGCTTGACCGCCCAAGGATGAGCACAGATGAATCTGAAATTCAAAAGAGTGGTTGTGGAACCAACAAAGGGGAAGAAGAGAGGGATGCGAGTCATACGGATCCGATTTCGGGGCGTTAGCGACTACACACAAAAATCAGGCTTAACTCTAGGGCAGAAAGAGTTTAGCCATATTACTTACCGTTCTGATCAAAATAAAACGGTCACCAAATTTTACGGCACAGGGACAAACACGTCAAAAGCTAAGGTGACACATCAACCTATTAGTGAGCGCAGAACAATCAGGCAGCCTAATCAGATAAATCAGACTATTGGGTCAGTGCTGCTGGTGCATTTCGGATGGCTCACGTTGCCAACAACAATCGGCCGCTATGCCTCACTGAGACTGCCCCCAATCCTGCGAGAAGCGTACTGTATTGCTGAACATCATTCACAATTGATTGTCGCCTTCGTATCTCCACAGACTTTTCATGCACAGACGCCACAGACGGTCACTAACCGAAGCAAAACTCGAGTGGAGCTCTTCTTTTCAATAGAGGTTGGTTCAAAAGTCCACCAAAATGTGAAACCTGCAATCAACCGTGAGCGACGTTCCAGCTAATACACTCAAAATTCCTAACTAATTATTATGACAGTGAACACTAACCACGATAATGAATATGTGCCCGCCGCACATCCCTTAGTGTGTGGGCGATATAGTTACTCAACCTGTTAAAGAACAAATTGATTTATTTTTATAAAAACCGCATGCACTAACAAACAGGCAGTAAAACGGTACCGAATACATTGAATAAACCTATACTTGTGGCCTCTTTTGGGCTTCATTTGGAAGGACCATTGTTTTGTAATATAGTGACGCAAATTGTCAAAACCCAGACAAGTGTTAGAGGACCGCGCAGAGTGATTGAACGCGTGAAGCACGTAACGTATAAAACAGAGAGCCAATGTGACATTCCATGAAATTTGATTGAAAGAGATTGGGAAAAGGTATTAATAGAGTGCGGAATCTGTGCAGTGTGATACAAACGACAGAAGCCAGCGATACAGAATATTGCTCAATAATTGCACAAAAATACACCCCATAATCCCACAGATCAAAGCAGAGTTGCTGACCCGGAAATTATATGATGAAAGTAGGTGCTGAGAATGCACAACACACAACGAAATTGTAGATAAAGTAGTCAAACATGCTCAGAAAGCAAACTCATCGTGATCACTGCAAGTGAAGGTTTCATAGGGTGAAAAGTTTCGCATTTGAATGCACACAGTTTAACGATTAAGATTTATACGAGTAACCACCAGGACAACTCGCTTACCTGAAGCTCCGAATGCGGTTTCAACTGTTGACTTTCAGGAAAAACATGCAAGACCGTAGAGTCCGTCGCCCCGGGTTTGGTAGGCTCGAACTGCAACCGCCAGTTACCCAAGTTTACAGTCTGCGCGGAGGACCAGCATGAACCGACAAATGAAAAGGTCATGATAGACAACGCGGTACAGGGAGTAAAACTTTTCTTAGACTCGACGAAATGTTAGGAAATGGCTGAACTTAGCCCACCTTTGGCTTAACCGAATAAGACTGCTACTTGAGTGGCTGTTCATAGTAGAAGTGACTGGGAATCTTTACAAAAAGAGGCTGAGGGTAATAGGAGCAACTGGAAGAACTAGCGCAGCATCAGGTGTGTCACTGAATTCGGAAGGTTGCAACACCGAAAACCAGCGATTCCTGCCAAGGACATGCAGCGAATTTCCCAAGGAAGCAGTTAAGGTCACAACGTTGTTGTTCGACACTCCTAAGAAATGACTTCGATTTAGAATGCACAGTATGTTTAGCACTTCGCTAACACGAAACAAGAAGCTAAAGTACCTAATACTAGACTGATGTCATTCTATCGAATGCTCGAGGGTTCTGGAATCTGTCGAAATATGTGCCGGCGAACGGCAAACGTTAAATACACAATTATTCTACTTGATGTGGGCTAGGTGCCGGAAACAACGGAGAACAAACGAAGGAAGCACTTTCACGAAAAAGCGAATCCGTTGATTATACGGATGGCAAGGGTTAGAGATGGCCCATGCAAACGGAACGACCTACCTGTGAACCGGGTGTCTGTAGAAAAGAAGTAAGAACGTCTCAATCGGATGGTCGCATTTCGCAATCTGGACGCGTTCTCTAGGACTATTCACTTTGTCTTGAGTGGTCCAGGTGAAACCTCGTGTTTCACTTAGTAAGGCAACATCTTTCGATTAAAATTCAACAATTACGCGATAGAACGATTGACCATTTGACGTAACATTCAGAAAACGTCTGTTCTGGGCCTAATCAATAATTGTGTGGAGTCTGGTAGTAGCCTTTATTGTCATTCGTTAACAGTCACTTCGTATTTTTGCGGTTTGTCTCATGACGTCTTTATGAAACGTACGTAATTGTACTGACTTGAGACAGAGTTATCAAAAACACTTGTTCGTCACATCGTTACTTCCAGTTTTATGGGAATTTTCCGACGGTTACCGGGTTGTGTTGCTAGTTGTGTTCATCATGGTGTGCCTAGCAATAACTTCTGCGTTTGTTATGTCCCCATTCCACCAAAGGGAGATGAACGAATGGATTCGGAAAAAGAACGTAGCATTACAGTTGCAACTGAACACGAGAAATTGGCGAGGGATTAAAGAAAACAAGAAATCTTGTTCTGCATACACGCAAAGACGATGACGAGCAGACCTTTTAGAGGGGAAAAACGGCGAGTAATGTGGTCATCCTTCAAAGCAACCAGAGGCGATTCAGAATGCAGGACAGCATAACAACCGTGGTTGGCAACATAAATAGCACTCTTCAAAGGTTGAGGATAACAACAATAATAATACTATTGCGCTGAAAATTGTACGCTTTTAAACCCATAAAGGCAGTTCGTTTGACTCAAATACGAAAGAAATATAATCTTGAAGAATCTGGTGGATAGAGAGGCAAAGGTCGTGATCTCTGAAAATAGAAACTGTGGACGATCGTGCAATATATAGGCGCCTATTGGCTGTGTGAGAGAGCAAGTACGCCGGCCACATTAGAGGATAGTCAAAATGCTGAGTTCTTCGTTCGGACGCCGCAACTCATCGCATTTCGTTTCTGAAAATTGGTACAACATTGTAAGTTTCAGGTGGGAAAATGTCCTAACTCGTAGGCTTTATGATTCGAAGTCGTGGTTACTTCATTGAGAAAGGTGGTTTTTTTAGTGGTCACAAACTTAACTCCATTCGGAAACTGTGAAAAAAGCCATTGGCTGTTCAAGCATATGAGGACGCCAGATGTATAGAACTGAACGGCTTCATTGACGGTAGCGTTGGAGTGAGCAAGGAGGAGTTTAAACATTAACGTACTACAGACACTTTTCGCAAGTTTACCCAACCGATTTGTTGAAATGCTGAAGAAGAAAAAACGAACAACGTGGTACCACCCGTTCACAGAAGAACGACTCACAGAGTGGGTGCGTAATTTTATCATGCCTATACGAATTAAATTCGGCCAACTGTATCACAAGAAGATTTGTTCGTGAGTTGTCAAAAATGACTACTGTCGGCTTGATAACGGGGACAACAATGTCGAAGAACTGGGAAGCTGTACATTATGGCCATAGAGTGCAACTTCTGCACAATGCCATTTCCTACAGTTTTCCTAAATTGCATGCGTCAGAGGCCGGAGAAGCTCGCATGAAAGTCTCCCCAAAAGTGTCCTCGCAATGTCAGTTAACATTAAGCATGGTCCTAACCATAACACTGATTTGGCTGTGAAACAAATCAACTGCCTTAGTTGAGGTCTCACTCACCAGGATACATGATCGGATTGAAGAGCTACGTTTTAATTCTCAAGCTACCCGAAAAAATTATTCGAAAATTAATTTTGATTACTGATCTAAACCCGATTTACTTGTAAGTTTTCACTGAACAACACGGACTGTTCAAGACTACTTGTGTTAACGCAAGTACCCCAACTTTTGCTAGATCACATCACACTAAGCTAAGATGTCTAGAAAAGAGAATAAATCACTCAGTATAACACACACAAAATTTTGCAAAGAAAGAGCGAAGGCAAATCAGTGTACAAAATGCCAACACTCCAAACTGTCTTCAACTGTGAATGGTAGCTCTCATTTCAAACCACAAACCGATGGCTGAGAATGATCAATCTTACCAACAATAAACCGGTATCATACGGATTACGTTCGAAAAAAGGGTAACTTTCGAGTTCGCAGAATTCGAAGAAAGATCGCTCTCAGATAAAAGAAGGTGATAGCAGAAACTGTCATATTTACGTAACCAATGTCGAAGGTAAAGTCTGAAGTAATCAACAGAGAACGCTGATTATCTTGTAGCATTCTGGAGGAGTAGTTACGGTAGAGACGAATACATGTTTAAAAATGCGGCAATACATATATTCGTAGCACACTGTCCGATAAAACGCAAAGCAAAGTCGACAAAACACTTTTGCAAACATTTTTCTATATTCTTGAATGGCTACATTCACAACTAGATCCAAGTACACACATTTATCTGAGTGCACCCAGCCTCATTCTTCTGCTGTTCACCATCCAGAACAACCTTAATATAAACGACCATAGTGGATCTGTCTTTGTAAACTGATGTCCATTATAGCGTGCAGAAATTACAGTCTTTCAATTCGGAGGACTTGCACTCAGTGCCAAGACGACAGGTATGTGAAAGATTGACAATCTACGCCTCAAGGAGCACAAAGCCAAGTAACACAGGAAAAATCGGAAACACCTACCTCATCACTTGCATTGAAAATCCGCACGAGACCATCGGATGGATCAACACTAGTGAAATGGATCGAACCGTTCGAAGAGCACGTGATTCTTATAGCAGAATCGGACAAGGGGCGTTGGAACAGTTGCCGCCGTTGTTCAGCACCTTCGGCAAAACCAACCTCTGTTTTGGTACTGGGTGCATCCAAATCGACATCGCTTTCGACTACCGAAAGAGGCCTCTTCTTCACGTTCTTTTTGACCAATGACTTACCGGTGAGGCGCCGTTCTGATGGACTCAAACGACAACTGAAAGGAATGGAGTTAGGTACATGTTTTTCTAGCCTTGGGTTGGAGTGTATGAGTCCACTAAAACAACCTAATAACGCAACAACTTCGACTATTGTGAAATGGTCGTCTAAACCCTACATGAAACAGACGCATGTGGTCCATACATGGTCCAAGAGACTTAGGCACGAAAAGTTAGTTGAACAAGACACACCGACTGGAATAAGCACATAAAAATGGCATCTACTGATAAGTAGGGCTTATGGCCTACATTCATATAGTTTTTCAAAATAGGTACAGCATGCGAGAGAATGGTGAGGGCAACAAGGGTCAACCAGTGCGCGTATAGATGGAGTAGTGGACACGAACTGTTGCCACTGTAGGTAGTGGCTACCCGTTAGTTCATTCCTGTGAGCGTCTAACTTAGACCGCATAAGTTTAACTGCGGTAGTATGGACGAAGAGAGTAAGATGCAAGGAAAAAGGACACAATTCAAAGTGACATCATTGAGTCTGCAACTTGTCTGAGAACTCGTTATCTACACAGTCTGCAACTGGAGAGTAAAAACTTAGACCTGATTGGGAAAATTGATCGTGAACCTTGTGCCAGTTCGAGACTAATAAAAAGTTGCATCTTCTTGCATAGGCTACCCTACCAAGTGGAAACGATCTGCGACAAGTGGAATAAAGAGACCGCCAGAATGAGGCAAGCGCGTGCGCTATGCAAAGATAAAACATGTTTGTGATTACAGTGTGACACGGATAGCTCCATTCAGCGAAAGGCTGACATCTGGAACTGGTCGGAACTCGCAAAGTGTGCACAGTGAGCGGAATGATTCTAACTCTTGACGTAACTGTAAAAACATCCATAACTGTGAGAGCGTGGCTTTGCCTCGTAAGACAGGTGTTGTATCAAAGTGAGCACACCCGCAACGAAAAATAGATGATTTGCAAAGATGAGTTCGAATTGGAAAAAGGCGACCATATGTGGCTCGGTAGCCAACCAGGAAGTATCAACAGAAGCAGTCGGTAAGGAACAGGACAAACGGGTCCAGAATTCAAATTTACAAGTGTGATAGCTGTTTGTGGTAAAAGACAGTGAGAAGGTTGTCCTCTTAAAATTTACGTCGGAAACCGGTTTCCGAATCTGACAGTGGTAATTTAACAAATTAGCATATCACTTTCCTGATAACCTAGGAGTTCTCGAAATCCGACGCTTCAACCTGCCAAATTTGAAGCAACCTAAATAATCAATACGTCCACTTCTTCCAGTTCGTGCAAACGGATCTAATTACCTTAAATTCACCAGCCACAAGTAAAACGGAGGGGAGGAACAACCTTACACAACGAACACATCTTATTATCACGTACAAGACGTGTTTTGCACCCAAGTGTCAGTCTTTTAGGAATATACTCCACTACTTTGTGACAGTTTCAGTCAGGTTGTGAGGTACTGCATATTTAGATGAACAGGAATCCAGTTACAATCAACCGACCAGTCGCAGAAAAATGACGTTACTATGGCTAACTGGTAAGCAACTGAGTGCTACAGATGAGCAAACGAGAATAACGCAGAATCCGAAACAGTAGAATAGAGACTGATCGAGAATGCGAAACATTCAAACTGAACATCCCTTCGAGTGACAAACAGATAAGGTAACCACTAAGCGCAAACATATCTGTCAAGTGAAAGTAGCGTTCAAGGAAGCTTTAGATGTAATATGTGATTATTACGACACAGTGGTTGAAGATACAACAGTACCCAGTAAAACAGTTAATCCTTTCATACTGCTGACTAGCACCACCAAGGACGATTAGTCGCGGTCGAAGCACATATATCGATTGATTGAATGATAGGTTAATACTGGATTCCGGGCTGCCTCAGTAGGCTTTAGGCCAACAAAAAGATACCACTAGAACGAAGTACTATAGAACCATACACTTCGGTCTGACGATTGTGAGCAGCGGAAACTAGGAATATCGGATCATTTCAACCCGATATCTGATCACAAATGAACACATGAACAAAACAAACCGAGATTCTTCTGAGTCCAACAGCGACCGGTACATGGCGAGTTCCGCATCCAACTGAACCTTTATACCAGCGAGATCGGCGCATTCGCTCGATTTCGCCTCTAATAAATCTAGAACTCGGTTCAATTCGCGTTGACTACGTTCCAACGCATCCCGATGTTTGGTGTCCAGGTCACGCAAGGAGGCGTTCAGCTCGTTTACGCCTTGTCGAGTAGTTTCCAGCTCAGAACGACATCGAGTCAATTCCTCCGAACGAGTAGTGAGTAGCGCCTGGACCTGATCGTGTGCCTCTCTGGCAGCTTCGGCCGCTGCTTCCGCTCCACGTGTACGATCCTTTTCAGCTTTTAGCTTGGTCTGTTTGAAAAGGAATTTAGAAGTGGTCGCGCAAATGTTAAAGCCGGTTAATCAACACGTAATGCGTCAAAGCTTTCAGAGCTGATCGTTCCATATAACCGACTGCGGATAATATACTCGAGGTACGGAAACCGCTATGTATGCCTTTTTGAGGAAGTAGATGACCTTTTGAAAATGTAAAACAGAGTCTATCTGAACGCAAAAAGTGAAGCTAACTACAAATTGGCTTTCTAGTTATGTTAACCAAATCCCCTCCTAACCATCTGGATAAAGAGTACGGACAAACAACGAAAGCCAATATCAACAGAGAACGTCGATAGCCATTAAAGAAAATATAAGCTAGGACGTTTGACAATAAAATCGGCTCCACTATGCATACATATAGCTCTAGAATCATAACCAGATGGGCACTAGAACACAAACGCATTAACACACAGAAACAGACATTGTACAGCCTTTCACCCGAAGGATTGAATACAACGCTTGCGCTGTGTTCGTTGTCTGATTGGAAAAGGGAACATCTTCAAAATCACAGAGCCTCTGAATAGAGAAGCCAAATCAAGTAAATCTGCAGTCATTGTACAGTAACACAAAGTAAACATCCATACCTGACAATCACACATAAAAGACCTGTGAAAGGATAACTTATCAATGGGGGTCATATGCTCCAGCAACACATCGAATTGGGAGACAAAAGGTTACCTTGAGGAATGTTAAAATGAAACGCTATGAATATCACATGATGTAAAAGGAGTGCCAGTTAGACGACAGTAACCGAGAGATACGCTCACGATTCATAGACGGCTGTTGAACATCAAAGTCTTGTGGAATAAGCAGCAGAATTTCAATTGATCGAGTGCAAATGATCCCACCATTCTGTCAAACAGCAACTGGCGCAGTAGACTTTGTTGGATCAGTACTTCGCGTTTTCTAATGATTTCTCCCTCAGTGACACGGTTAGAGTATGGACTGATAAACTGTGACAATATCTCAAGAAATTAGAAGAAAACATGTGCGCGGAGAGTCTAGAGTGAGTGATTCCACAAACATCCGTAACACTCGGAATTAGACATTTTGAAAAGCTCTAATCCCTACCGGTACCCCAAGCTCCTGTGTACGGACTATGGTGAACTCACAGTTTGAAAAGAAAGAGGAGATCGTAGCTCTTTGTAGCGAACGTGAAACGGCGACTAGACCTGTGAACAATATTAACTACAGATCAGGCAAGCAATGGCTAAAGAGATGCCACAACAAACTGATTTTTCAGTCTAGTTGTGTGGATGCCTCGTCACTGCACATGCTTAACAATATGACAAATATGAAGGAGGACAATAATGATAATAATGTTCACGTCTCATCCGTGTAAGTTAAACGTTGCAAAACTCTCTTCCAATTTTACCAAGTGTGTAGGTCGAAATGAATAGCAGATCGATGAAATGAGAAAATGCCTACCCAATTGAGACGAGCGACTGCACATGTCAGTGAAGATGAGAACAACAGAACAAACTAATTGCCAGGCCATTGGGGATGTGCAATATCCATTACAGATTGACAGGGCGGTACAAATAATTAACAAAAAGTTAAACTGATGGTTGTTGTTGAATTAGTGTTCTGGCTGTGAAGGTTTTGTCATACACTCCACTTAACCACAGCGAGTACATTTTTGATCCGAAACAGACCGGTTTCGGTGTTTGGTACCCAGACAGGTGACTGCATCCACACAATCAACAACCATGAGTACACAGAGGTCAAACGTAAAATACACCAATGGACGCAAAGGTCACTGGAATCACCAGCAAGCAAGCATCCAATTGTGGCACATTCAACCACAACGGATCAATTCAGCACCACTCTAGAAGAAAAAGCCACAAGTCAGACTTGATTTAGCTGACGCGCTTAGCCAGTTCAGTTGTAGGTCAAAATATGACGTGAACAGGGCTATACAGAAGTTAAAAAGCCGAGAACCAGCAACCCGAAAAAATGGATGACAGATTCTTCTTCGAAACCGCATCCTTAACAAGATTCAACAAAGAGTTCAGTAATACCATTACTATTCCAACATAGAGAGTTCGGTGCACGTTGTATAAAACGAACTGATATGTGGTCAGGTTTTCAGAACTTGTATCCTGAAGACAAATGTTCCCATGTGAGGTATTTCAAGTCGGATGAGGACTAGATACTGAGAGACTTATGAAACGTACGTATGTGAAACCTGAGGAAGCTACGGCTAGAATTCGCCGAATGTGTGATTGATGGTTGGCGTCAACATCACTCAAAAACCACGCACTCTGGCTTGATGTGCAAACTAAAGGCATAGAGGGACTAAGATGTAAACCATGCGAATGAAAAGAGGTAAGTGAAAAAGTGTGTGGCGTAATGGACCAGATGACTGCCGAAATTCTAACAAATTCATCAAAATGACATGGACTCCTTGCTGCAAATTTCGGACAAGTTGGCCAGAGGCAACATAATGAATCTTCGTAACATATGTAATACGTTGCAAAATGTGCGCACCAAATTAAGCATGGATGAAGTTAAACAATCTGGGCGTCGCGTTCAGCATGTTTTAACGAATGGATTGAGAACACATTGTTACGAGCATGATGTAATACACAACGCATCGATCATCTCGGGTAACCCTCTTCAGAATTACGATTACAACAGTGAGGAAGACCACCCAGAAAGTTCAACGTTGCAAATTGCTCGTAACGTTGTGTTCGCTTCAACCTACTCCTTAGTAAATAACACACGATGAGAAAGATTTGGCCCAGACAAGGGACAGTGAAAAGGAACCGGTTGAGGAGGGAATTTGAATCAAAATTCATCCATTTGTAACAGGTTACATCGGATAACCGTGTTAAGGGATAGAGAAAAAATTGGTTTGTTCAAACAATCGGTAAACAAAATGCTTCGTTCGTTTAAAACGAACAAGTTCATAGGTAAATGAACCGAGAAGAAACGAACTTGTATATACATTCTTGTTTTGTGTTGATGAGGAAATAAAACTGTGGAGTTCACGAAGTAGAGAAAAATAAAAGAAAATTCCGGTAAGACTGCTGATGCGAAACGAAAAATGTCATTGTGCAACACTGAAGCAACATCTCGGCCACTCAATGATCCGTGGGCGTTAGAAAGACAGCCAGAAAACTTTAAAAGTAGACTGACTCTCGCGTACGTACCAGACGGCTAAGGTTTAAGTTTCTCAATTGATTCTGCTGTGACCAGTACGAGTGAAACCTACCAGCAAGTAACTGTGAGAAACCGTAAGAATTTGCATGGATGACAACTCCTGAGGAACTGACATTCATACGTACAATTATTGATATAAAACGGCTACCCAGAAAGGTTCATAGACAGAGCCAGACAAAGGTAGACTGAAAGATACTAGCTGCTTCTAGCAGAAAAAACCGTACACATCGGATTACCCTCCAAGAACGATACGGTAACCGAAACTATCACGCGTGGGTAAACAAGTGCACTTAATACAAACATGGTGCACCGCTAAGTTACGTGTACACTTTACGCCCCATCCGGTCTCCTGTCCACGCCTCAAAGGTTGAATGTTTTTGTACACTCGTCCTGTGTACACTCATTCGCCTGTACCTGTGGAAATGTTTGTGTGAACCGCACGACCAGACGCTTATCTGAACAAGTCCGTGAATGCCACCTAGCTTAGCTCAATAGAGGAGTAGCGAAATCAGTCAACAGTACCAGACTATTGTACCTACTGGGTTCGAATCATTCTATCAAGATGACGGACGCATTTTATCCAATCTAGAGTTAAAGTCACTCAGTCGAGGGCAATCGGGCGTAGGGTTCTATCTACAGCTGAGGCTATTTGAATTCGCCTGTACAACCCATATCTCTGTGGGGCCAGAAACGTTTTGTTCAGGCTTTGGATGTGCTTTGGACAACCTCTCACCTTGTTAGCCTGTCAAGAACCACTGTTCAAGTGGGTGCTTGATTGTAGTTTCACAGTGATAATGACTGATCACACTAGCCACCCGTTCTCCGTTTACCCCCTAAATGATTCTCCTGTAAAACAACATAAATGTGAGAGAATTAGCCTGATGATGAATCATTGGAAACGAGCTTGCTCGCTACATAGTGTTATTCAAAACTTTCGCAATAAACATCTACCCCTTAATCAGTTAAATCTGCTCGATGAGAAGATACGCTAATGGAAGAGCAAACAATTGTTTATATAGAAAATTTTAGTGAAGACTGGGTTTTCTCTTAAGTGTGTGAGGAATTGAGAAGTTACCTAATGTCATTGACCATTCTACGCACACGTATTTCTCTACGCTCGCAAGAGGGGACTGGCATCTACTCGCCAGTGAATCCGGATCTAAATGGTTAGTAGACGTCGCATGGATTCGTGAAAGCACGTCGGACGTCCGCACACACCAAGGTTATCGCCTTCGACAAGACGTATAAGCTCGAATCTCACTGTTAATATCCTCCTGTGTTCAAACGATGTTGAAGCCGATCATATGGCGCACGTTTAGAGGTGGCCGCAGAGAAACACGAGCAGTGTTTTCATTATTTTCTGAGTCATTTTCAAACGCAAAACCAGTCAGTTATTTCTGTACTTGGCAAGGAAACGCCAAACATCCATTAGGGATTCTGGAAAGTTTGACAGTGATTACCAGTAAAGTGGTGGATAGGTGTTTCAACCTTGCCGGGTTTCATTTCCACCATCCACGCTAAGGACCGTAAGCAAGTACCAGAATGGCAGCCCACATATTTGTCCACTAGCAACGAGATCGTGGGCAACAGTTGCCGAAAGGTACGTGAAATGCCCTTCTCAGCTGTTTCACGTCCATACCTTACGAGTTGAAATCGAACAGCTGTTTGCGGCTAGTCTGTAGAATCACGAACATCCACCATGGTCTCCAAAAGTGCTAATAGAGGTTTATCGAACAAGCGATCCCAGTGACCACCAGCGAAGTGATAGACAGCTAGGTCACATTAAAACCATACCCAGGAGGAACTGAACGCGCGATTCGTGGGCAGACATCAGAATGTCGATTTGACAATTCTGATTCCAAAGAAAATAATCCGCACACAGATCATGAAATCAATCAGATCCATTCAGCCCACAAGGAGTAAACTGAAGTTAACACAGTTTCCAGAATGTTCCCCCATGTTTCCTGGCACATCGCACACATGATCACCCGGACCTTGAAAGACACGTAAAAAAATAAACCGAGGAAAAATCTTCCGGAAAACTACCTATGACGACCAAACCGACATACAGCATCAAACAGGCTCAGAAGTGGCGTCTAATTCAGCATAGCTGGTATATGTTATATGCAGCGCCGGACACACAAGACCAGGCAGCAACTCCCCTCCTCCCCCCCCCCCGAACGTACATTATGGAAACTGAGAGAACAACAGTGCAACAACAATTTCACTCCTATATATATATATTTATATGAGGAGCAAAGGGTGATAGAAATAAGACTATCGGTGGTAAGAGATGATGACAGAAGGAAAAAACCAGCATGGTGCCATCATACATCGACTTTCTTTTGGAGCAAAACTAATCTCAGAATGATGGGACGATCAGCAGAACAGTGGCGGGAAGAAAAATGGCATTAGCGCTGCAGAATGCAGTGAGGCGTCACATAGGGAGACCGACCAATACAAATAGACACAAACAGAGGATAAAAAGAATGGTTTGAATAGTGCTTAACAGTCTTACGATGGGCAACCGAAATTGGCGAAAATCAGCCGAACTGTGAATATCGCGAACCACCAGATCATGTGACTGTTGCCTTGAAAACATATGAAGAGCTGAGATCACACCAAAATAGTGAAGAGCGATAAAATTCAAGCCCGTAAACAAGAGAATAATCCTAAAAATAGATGAAGTACGCCTTCAAACGGTCCACTTGTACCAAACTGGCAACACCTCACGAAGCGCTAAGTGTTTAATATGAAAAGTTGGAACCATTCCAGTGGAGGACTGGCTAACGCACATTGGTCGCATTGGTTACATCATGTGTCATGAGCGCCCAAGCAAATCTGACCTGTTGGAAACAAGTATGGACTATGCGGGGTAATTGTAGCTACCGCAAAAATCGTAATTAGTGGCGTTCGTATACGAATCCAATTCTCCTCATCATCTCGGCCACAACAGCCTCATCTTACCAGTCGCCAACTGCGGTCCAAATCTTAATGTGTATGCATCATCGGAGGACGGTGTTCAAACAGAATACCGCATGGATGGTCGTTTTAGTGTCCCAAACCAAACTCGACTGTTCAGATGATGTTGTTCACAGAGGACAGTGTGTTATTCGTGCTGCACTAAATAATCACGGTCTTCGTGACCGCGACAGGTAAGTTTGGTTTAAATGTTAACAAACGTAGCATATTTTATTTCGCTCAGCAATCTCTGAAAGAAGAAATTATGTCTACACCTGAAATCCACATCGGTGGGATCTCAGTGGATAGCTGCACAGAATTCTGCAGCTTGGGTAGCAAGCTATCTACAGGTTTTTCCATGGACCGTAAGCTGCAAACTTACGTGACCAAAGCTAGCATTGCTTCCGGACGTGTTGAAAGAAGTGTATGTAAAAACCACAGCCAGTTACCACCCAGTTAATTTTCTACCGCAAAGTGATGTTGGTGAGGCTGTCATGCGGTAATGAAGCTTAGAAATTGCACCAGAGACGTGTGAGGTATATGAGCTTCTTGAATCTGCAATGCACAGGGGAAGGCAATTCGGATACTTGGCGACCGGACCCGATTTCGATCACTGAAATACGCGGCCGAGCGTGCCTGAGTGGGACTGGGCTCATGCTGATGCTCAACCTGCTTCGTTGTCCGGGCCGCGCCCGTTGGATTGCCGGCGAACGGGCAGCCAGATAGGTTGGACTCTAGGGGCATAAAGATGAGACTCCAGGATGATATTATTCAAGTGAGTCTTTCACGCTATGATATCGATGTATGATCACAGGAGCGCGTAACCTTGAACCGGACCGCTTGGCAGGTGGACGTGTGATAGTCCAACAAGCATGTGGTTCAGAAGGAAACTGTAGGAGCCATAAATCGTGATGAGGTGACCATAGGACGTTGTGAAGAATGCGACCAGGAATGTGTTAACCCTTTCAGATTGGTAGGCCATCGAATTAAGCACAGCCTATCTTAGTCTAACGCACTCGCGCCGGAATTGGGTGCTGCTAGCCGGGTGTGTGTGAAACTCTCGGTTGCAAACTTAAATCTATTTGCAGGCGAGCACGTCCGATTTTTGAGTGTTGGTGTTCACAGTGACAATTGTTTGACGCACATTCCTGTGTTCACGTGACACATCTTCTCACAGTGTGATAGCTCCGTCCATCTTCTGGGGTTACACTATAAGGAAACCTTATTTCCCAGAGTTAGGAATGTCCCATCCGCACACCGTGTTGTTGTATCTGCGCTCTCAAGCTCAACGCTTACCTTCCTGGACGAACAATTTGCTCCCATGTCTCGGAGTCGGCTAAGTTGATCACCATACTTTGTGACTACTGATGACAGTAGCTGCCAGACAAAACACAAACATTACGGCACAAGAAGTTTGATTGCGGTCAGTCCGGTACTTGCATACAGTGGCCGAACGTGGAGTATCATGCACATATGACATCGAACAAACAACTTCAAACAGAAACAGAGAATAGTCCAACACGGTTTCAACACAAGTCAAACAATCGCAGTTAGATGTAAACGTCCGGTAACAGTTCGATCAAAATATACAAGTGACCGAAAAAACACCTCTAAAGTAACCATGAAGCGCTGAAGTAACGAGACAACCCACAGGGATACAGTGAAACGCTCGATTCACTAACCTCCATATTCTTTTCCATTCTTGACATTAGGTCCTTCAGTTGACTAGACATCTCTCTCCGGAGCTCGTCGAGTTTGTTCTTAAGCTTTACACGATACTTCTCCGCCTCCTGACTGACAGCCTTCAAGTGAACGTGCAAAGTTTCGGTGGCAAATGTGTCACGTTCCTGTGGAATAAATGAAGCAGATTAACAGAGAAGTAGGCTCAGTTAGTGAGTTTACATGTGACAGCAATTTTTGTAAAAGGAAAAGCGTCTAGTTCCCCCGGACGGCTCCATTCAGTGAGGCACTTGAGGGAGGCTGGACACTATACGACAAACATGAGACACGAAGGGAAAGCAATGGTGGTGGATTCCAACTAAGCCCTGATAGTAATCTGCATATTTGCACACGGCTAGCGCACATTCTTGTATTAGATTCTGGTCACATAGATGAATAATCCGATTTGGGAAGTTGTGAATGCTACGCAGCCCTCTAGAAGAGGTCATCATCTAACCTAAGGAATGGTGAAGGTGTATTTGTGTTAAAAATTAAAACAATAAATTTACAATATGGTTATTTCTCATTGGCTTATTATCTGGGCTGGATTTAGTGGGTGTAATACTTCTTTTCACTCAGTCACGAAAGTGAACAATCTAACCAATGATAGTGTTCGGCTAATCGGTCACCCTGCGATTTCATAATGGTCACGCGGTATTCTTTACCAGGCTCCTCGATATGAACCGTAAGCCCACACCACGGGTTGGTCGATACGTGACTGCGACACTTTTTGATTAACAGACCTCCGTCAGATGATTGGTCCGGTTCAACTCCGCCTGTCCGGTGTTGATACACCGGACATAGCCATCCGCAACGGTGGACATGATCGAAATGGTGTCAAGCTACTCAATCAAGGTAGGAAGGGAGTCAGGACAAAAAGAGCAACATCAATGGTAAACTACCGGAATTTCCATGTAATGTACACACGGCTCTAAAGCTGGGCTCAGTCACCGTTCGCAGTAAAATGTTGGAAGACGCGGGAAAAAGCGAACCATAAATCGTCTGGGTAAGAGCAGACCAGTAATTGTAACACCCTATTAGACGATACAGTGTTCACAACCAACAACACCAGTGAACATCAGGTCTCTGACTGAGCGAAATGTAATCCAAGCAAAGGCTATTGAACCAAGCAAGCAGGCTAGACTCAGACATTTGAGCGAGTAACGGCAAATTGACTAAAAAACAGTCATACTGAATGACGCGAAGTCTAGCCTCTCCAGACAGTCTCCTGGTACACGTAAATGTGTATAGCACACTGTTGGGCACACTTTCACTTAAAACTGGCTCAAATCCGTTTGCTACTGACGTGAAACGCTGTCAACGTAGAGGAACCAGGAGCAAAATACGAGTGTGCGCAGCTCATGTGTGCATGAGTATACGAAACACCATACTCTATCAGTGTTGTCACAGATTACATCGTACCATAAGAGTTACCCATGACTTTATGTACCTATGGAGACACAGTCAAGCCCCATTAGACCGAGTGTGGAACAACAGGCGTTCAGCTACTCTCTTACTAATTGTGTTCTCGTCAGCCTTTAATATTGCTGATGAGATATCAGCGAGGATAGCAAAGGCACGAGTTGCCTTTTCCAAACTGCGTCATCTGTGGCGTCGAAAAGACGTTCGGTTGTCGCTGAAAGGAAGGGTCTATAATGCTTGTGTGCGTTCCATTTTGCTGTATGGTTCTGAAACATGGCCTGTTCGCAAGCAAGATATCAACAGGCTTGCTGTGTTTGACCATCGTTGTCTCCGCCACTTGGCCCACATTAAGTGGGCTGATCGTGTGAGCAATGCGGCAGTTCGCCGGCGCGTATTCCGGAACGTTCGGGATGCGCGATCAATTGGTCAAGTAGTTACGTTGCACAGCTTGCGATGGTTGGGTCACGTTCTCCGTATGCCAGCTGAGCGTTTACCGTACCGGGCATTATATACTGAGGGCACTAGCGATTGGGTTAAACCGCGTGGTGGTCAAGCAACAACGTGGTCAGGAAATATGAAGACTTTGACTGCTCCATTGAGCAAAGTGGGCAGGCATCGCCTGCCTGGATGGGGTCCTCGTGATCACTCAAACCGTTGGTTAGAGACGCTATCCGAGATGGCGGTGTGTCGCAGTCAATGGCGTACCTGTATCCATACCATTTCTAGTTCTTCCATTTAGTCTTCTTCAATATTTGTTGTCCTTCGTAGTACTCTTTCCTTTTAGGATATTTCACGTCACTGTTGAGGTGAGCGGCGGCCCGAGCCACAGTACCTTTTGGTCAGGCTAATGGCTATTTTGATGATGATGATGATGATGATTACTAATTGTGTACAGAGACAACATCCACGTGATAACCGAGAGGTACGGATCCGTAACTTAAACTGCGACGGTTGTGAATGGTCACCTCAAAAAAGGAAAACCACAAACTTAGTTACCTGAACAAAAGATACAATCCAAAAGCACAACAAAAATTGCAGATTAAGAATAATAAACTCGTGGAAGGATGATTACAATTATGCAATCCTGTAGACCTTGAAGAAAGGAACCACGAATGATGGTCCAGTACTCAGACGAGAAACCCGGTAGCCATTAAGAGCCAGGATGTAGATAACAGCCCCAACGGGGAGTATTAACGATAGCGCAGAACGACTACTAATGATGGGCCAGCTCAACTTCCACATAAGCCACTTAACTGGAATATTATCTCAACAATTAAAAACACCATCAAAATACACACAAAGATCAACCTTGCAACCGTTAAGCTGAACGACATAGATTGGGTGGGTTATGGCTTGTTCATGAGTGCGCGTGAATGAATATCAAACAGCTTTTATAGGTGACTAAGAGCCTGACCATCTATTCTTGGGCAGGCGCCAATTGTTCAGGCATGCTTAATGTAAATCGTACACTAGGTGGATGACCGGACAGTTAGCATGCTTGAGCATACCAAGGAACTGGTACCGGATTTGATTTTCGTTTCGAACCCAACATTTACGAGCGTATGCATGTTACAACCGGTAATGTGTGCAAGAAAAATCTCACTCGCGCACGCCCGAACTCGGACTGACTGAATTGTCATAGCAACGCCAGTCTCGAAATTTGAGTCGCGCTTAGTGAATATGTCAAAATGAAAAACACCAACCGGATAGACAACAATAAAAATGCACGAAAAGTTGAAGACACGTAAAGAAAGAAAGCGACTGGCAAGGATGATTAATTCAAATAAGGCTATGGTGAAGAAAAGAAATGGCTGACGAATAGAACACATGTGAGAATGTGCGCATATTGTGCTTACGTTGCATTCAATGAGTAAGTCTTGTTTTTTGGTGAACTGCTAAACGGAAGTAGAAAACCACAACCGAACAAATCCAGCAACCAAGCGCGGAGAGTTCTCTCTTATCGACGAAAAATCGTGTGCGATAATCCGCAAGCTACTGGTGGACTACGGTTTCGCTCACGATCTTGTATGGCAGGCATTCATAGCCGCAATTATACTTTACTCGACGCATGCCGACAGTATACACATGAAGTCAACGCTTTCATATAATATAACCGTGTCACTGACTCACTTGGTAATCACAGCCACCTCTCATTTACACAGGTGAGCATGTAAGATGCCGGTATCTCAAAATACATTTACGGACAGTAGGCAATGAATGGGTTAATTTCAACATGGCAGTGTACAACAATTAAAACAACAATTAAAACAAGTCAAAAACAAAAATGCTCCGGAGAAAAAGTAGACACCACGGTGAAGAAGAGAACAGACCTTCTTCAGTAATTTATCCTTGAATGCCAACTGTTCTGTGAGCGTTAGAATACGATTTTCTAGCTCCGTTCGTAATAAGGTTTCTTGTTCCAGTTGTTGTTTGAGGATCTTGTGTTGGTTTGATAAGTTGTCGTGATCCGATTGAACACGCTGGTGGTGAGAAGGGCGAATGCAAGCGAATAAAAGTGGATGAAAGAGAACGAAAATAAAATTCAACAGACTACATGCAACAGCAACTTCCCGCAACCAAGTAGTAACAGTTTAACGTGAATAAGGACTAACCACGAAACGTTTTACGTTATCAAGCAAAAAGGATGTAAGAACAACGGTTGTTTCACACATATAAAACCACTCATCCCTTAGTTCCACCCACTGAAGACAGAAAAAGGTATAACGACTTTCATTTCGCGATACAATTTAAACACAACGATTGTTCGTACAATCAATCACATTCTTAAGTTCTTTTTCACTCAACGCATTTCAATGTTTTTGAACAGTCTCTTTCAGATTATCCCTCAAGTGAAAAGTTCAGTTGTCGCAGTGTGCATGATCGGACAATTGACTGTACAGCACATCAATCACGTTGAGATTGCGGCCAAGAAACAGCCGCCACTTCATCCTCCAATTTGTAACTCGGTCATAGCCTTCTTGCTGAAACACCAGGTGCTCGGCATCATATTAGCACAAAAGTGACAGCAATCGGACAGAAGTTGTCTGCTTCTTCCGTAAAATCACTAATTTCAATCTCCTGCACGAAAGTGAACATTCGATTACAGCCACACAACACCCGCACCATGGTTTACTACAGGTATTGGGACCAGACCTCTCGTTGTGTTAGTTACCACTGTAATAGTCTGGGTTATCTGATTAAAGTGCCTTTTCATCGAAGAAGACCAAACTATACCGCTGACCTACTCATCACATGCAATTTCCAGCCAAAGGTATTTGTTGTTCAAAGTGATACTTCTGCGATAAGCGCACCCATCGAGGCCTCCGATGAGTAAGTACCGACGAACTCTTTAGCAGCGTGAAGACCTTTGTCTGATAAGTCCAGCACCGAATCCTGTCTGACGGTGTGTACCGTGCTGCCTCTTACAGATACCTCAGGCAACACAACCCTTTTCGCTTAGGATGCATAATGTCTCTTCAATCAGGCTTGGTTCTTACAGTAATTACAGTGGGTAGCGCCACAGTTATTCAACACAGTTTTAGATTTTCGGACGTAGTTCGATTTCTCAACTGTCAACAAGTTATTGCACGCACTTCGTCTTGTTCAAAATCCGTCTGTTACGCTCCCTACACGCCCGTAAGAGGTAGTTTCTGGCTGCAACTCGTAGAGCTTCGAACC
This sequence comes from Paragonimus westermani, assembly GCA_008508345.1. NCBI lineage: Eukaryota > Metazoa > Platyhelminthes > Trematoda > Plagiorchiida > Troglotrematidae > Paragonimus > Paragonimus westermani. The sequence goes on along the minus strand of QNGE01003325.1, from coordinate 16,252 downwards.
AAATCGAGATGAATTTTGTTTAGTCGGTTGGCGTTTCTCAGTGATGATGACCACTTCAACTTGAACACAACTCACCATTTCAGTTGCACCATGCTCTAAGTCCAAATTCGTAAGGTGGTAATGGGACAGCCACTCTGATTACTCACATTGTCCGACAATACACAGAATTGTTTAGCGGTAAAACCTTGTCATTGTTTAGCCCCTTGTATAAAAAAGCCGGGTCGATCGAAAGATTATCATAAAGCAGGCGATCTAATGGTTGTGGGGCAGACTGTGAAGAGCAACAGTAATGAAATAGAATATTATTTTCTATTCACAGAAGACTGTGCAAGACTGGTTACTAAGCAATGCACACCGCGGCACAGAGATCATCAAAAACAACGACCAAACAGAGAAGTTCAAATCGTATGCACAAAATCTATCCGCGACTTATTAAGCGCAGTGATGAAGTGAATCATGACAGACTATCACAGACAAACAAACGGGCAGACTGGTGCTTAAAAAAACGATTAACGACATGCAGACAAGCATGGTCTCGTTTACATTCGGATCAGTGACGCATTGTGCGCTTCAGAAACCCAACAGGTGTGTGCGTAGTTCTGCCACATGTGTACGTTTGAGGTATAACACCATAAAACCATGAACAAAATGTGTGCTTGTTAAAACGGTTAGCACTTGGTTACTGTAACCGAGTTACGCTGTAAGGTCTGAATCTGAGAAATGGCAAAAGCCCATTAGGACGGGCATCCAGCACCCCATTGTAAAACGCTGGAACTTTTCGTCCACCTCTTCCTCTGTCTACGTCAAACCATGGGCAGTTACATACATGATCCACTTTCGCACGAAGTCTCGCGATAGATTTTTCAACAGAAACGGACTTCTTGCCTTCTTGCTACAGAGCGGGCTTCCTGTGCAGGTTTGGAAATAAGTAATGGCATGTGATATGTCCCGCGTCAGACGTTTTAGCAGCACCTCAGCATTTCAGATGACACGCGGGACAAGTCAATTAATTAATTCAACCATTACGCTGCATCAGTAACGCGATCATTGTCTTCCTACAATCTTAGCGAACGGCCTGGTCAAACTAAGCAGTGTTCATGCTCCCGGACTACGCGAGTTCTTCACACCCATATTCATGCCATATAACTATGCACAGGCGAAAAACAGGAACAAGGCTATTGGCGGATCATGTGGATAAACGTTGGTGTCCTTTATTTGGACAGTCTCCGCACTGCAAGAAACTAACAAAATCTCAGTGACGACTCGAAAGTAACCGAGCGTCATTGATTCACAACTACTCGGAACAAACAAACCACCAGGAAACAGTGCTATAGAGCAGTAATTCGCTGCAAGAAAAGTGAAGGTTAGAAACACACTACGCGAAATATGGCAACGTGGGTAGTGAAACTGTAACAAATGAATTGAAAAGGATACAACATTAGCAGCAATTTGCAATGCTCAACGTTTCAAACACGTCGGATGGTCTTTCAATGAGTGCTGGGTAATGCAGTGGTTTTAAAGTTGGTGTAACGGTTCAAGGAACCCTGAGTGCGAGGAATTGGGAGGAACACCAATCATGTGTGCAAAAGTAGTAGATGGCCGTTTACAGGACTATGGTAGGCAATAATGCAAGCAAACGAACGAAAGAGGACATAAGGGATCCAGCTAGATTGAAAATCACCAGGGTTTCAGCCAAGTAGGCGTGCACTGGGAGGAGAAATGTTCGTTCAAGATAAGAGGGATGACTCATCTATGAAACAAGAGTAACAATGTGCAACGCTGGCGCGAGCACAGTGAAGACTTGGATACTTTAAGGTAGTAAGTTGAAAGATATCCGCACCAAATTTTGTGCGAATGAAGTTAAACAGTTTGGACGTCGTGTTTAGCATGTTACTGATGAACAGATTGAGAATAACACAAAGTTATGAGCAAGTTGTAACACTCTGTGTTTCAACCACCTCGGGTGGCCTACCTCAGGAGCGTTGTAATCGAATTGTAATCGATCACAATACTCTTGAGGAAGGCCACCCGAGGTGGTTGAAAAGTAGAGTGTTACAACTTGCTCATAACTTTGTGTTATTCTCAATCTGTTTGTCAATAGCAAGTTGACGTCTCAAATAGGAATGTGATTAAACAAGACCGAAACAGCCTGCGTGTTTTTTTCAGTCACAACTATGCGAGATAAGCCAATCGCAGTACCATGCTAGCCACGCATCAAGACAACTTTACGAAAGTCCAACTGAAGCCCTATATTTGATGCTGGTTTCGTTCTGCCCACAAACTGACTAATTTACGTCAATCACAAGCATACATGAGGAACTTGAAAATGCCTGATGCACTCTGTACAAACTGCCGAACAAATGCTGCTCAGTCGAAGAAGATCAGGAGACAAATTCTAGTCACACCTCAAGTCGATGGACATCGCCTGTATAGCCTACTTATAAACCAAAAAAAATTTCGTTCGAGTTGTGGAACTACCTTGATCAACCGCCATCGTAATCCGGATGTTTCATAATGAATTAGTTGGAGCTTGGAAGTCCGAATTCCCATTCTCAAAAATCCTTAACCAAACGCATACAAAACAACGGCGGAAAGCGAATATACTTCACGTTCAAGAGTATTATTATTACAAGCGAAAAACAATCGTTCGAACCTTCGGAAGAGGCTCGGGGCGATCGAAAGAGTTGACTGACAATTAACAAGCGCATTCTGATCAACGATTTTGGGATAACGTGTTCCACTTCTGGTTTCTGATTCGAACTAGGCTCGTCTACACAAATGCCATGAGGTATACTGCACCACATGTAGGTTGAATGTTGCCCAGCTACTCAAACCCATATGGGATCGTTAGTGATGCACGCAATATCCAGTTCATTCGCATAGGACGTTTTCCACCATGTGGAGCCAACCACCTCACCCTCGATAAACAGACGGGTTACCTCTTCCGAAAAGTAACCGTAAACAGGCTTGCAGGTATGGTGACCTTTGTGAAACCAAGTTCAACTCTCTTACAATTTTGATTTTAAAGATTAATTCTGCATGCGCACGGACAGAAGCAGATTGAGGATTGAGGATTACAGAAAAAAGAAAACAAACAATGAGCATTTTCAACAGAAAAACACGATCTACACTACGTCTTAATATCAACAAGAGAATACACCCTAATTCAGGCAAGGAACAGATCACCTGATCGTGTAGACCAAAATATCCCCTACACCTATCCTCTTTGTCCGCTATCGCTGTGTTATTCTCGTCAACATTTACCTTTGATTGATTACTGTTCCTGTGTTTTTAACCACCTCCGTTTGTCCAATCCCATAAGACACGTTATATACATTGTGGATTTTTGTTTCAGTGTTTGAAATTGTTTCTAAAAAACCCACTAACTAAACAAATGACGGTTTTGATTAACAATTAGTAGCTGGAGAGCCTACATTAGACTTTGCGACATAAAGGGACTACAAACTCAAGCGTCATTAGTCGCGATCACGCTGCCCCTAAGATTATTACTTTTTGTGTATACAGATGCACGTTCCATATTCGAAGCATCTAGGGTTGGATACTAAATATGCGTTCGATTCGTAAACTCTTCTGTCACTGCCTTACACTAGTCACGATGAGAGGTGTTTATGAAGAGTTTTCATAAGTGTTGCTCGCTGAGCATCCTTTAATACCAAACAATCCATATCCAATGTTCCAAGAAGGGTTACAATACGTCTTATTTTTACGCTCCAAATGCACGGGAGAAGGCAGAAAAAAGATCGATACACTTTCTTCCTTTGCACAATTAACCCGAAGTGTCCCTAAACATAACCGAGGTTCGGCGAGAATTACGAGCTTTGGCGAAAAAAACAACTGAAATGCATCACACTGGACCAGTTTTACGCACGAGTGGGACAAATTAAAAAAACCTTCACAGCTTTAAGATGGCTTTCTGAACTGTATAGATAATTCTTGGCTACTTCTCCCTACAGGCGAAGTGATAACCTTGAGTCTTCTGTGCTATCGTGAACTCAGAGTCATTGTGAAGTGACTCACAAAATTACATGTCGAGTTAGTTAAGCTCGTCCACAATACTACATGGCTCGGTGGCATCTCATACAAGATACACCGACTACAACACATGCTGGACATCTAACGTGAACGCCCCTTATGCAAATGGAGCAAAATGTGACACAAACCATACTGTAGCAGGCAGGTGTTGACCAAAAGAGTACTAAGTGGAAAACAAAGCGATACTGGGAAGGGTTCGACGAAAGTCAAGCGGAAGGAGATGACCGATCAGACGAGTCCTTCGTAACTCATTGGCAGATATCCCGGATTTATTCCGAATCTTTCTGTGTACACCTTCTGTGCGGTCTCTTATTAATCTGCTGGCTAAAGAGGGCTGTAACGTCATACACAGAGCTCATGACAGTCACATGGTACCCACAAGTTCATGGGTTCGAACGTGGTCACCACAACTGCTCCTATTAAGGTTTATGCAGTCAGACAGTACCTAGTCCAAGTGAACCTGTACATAAGTAAGCAGCGAACAACTCATGAGAAGGACGCTGAAAAATGTAACACCACATGCAATATACATCCAAACGCATTGATACACAGTAATTTCCGATCATGCCTCGCTCCCTTTATTAGTTAACCCACTACCTTGTCTCTTTACCGAATATTTTACAAATATTTTACAAATATACGAATGCCTCATGTGCATGCATTACGCTGAGAAACTATTGTAGCAAGTTGTAAGCATATTCGTTGATTGCAGAATCATCCATATGTAGTAAACATGGAGTCTTCTCACTAGTTTAAACATGCAGAATGACCTTAAACCCAACCAGCATCATCATCATAGACAGCAACACATCAGTGGTTCACATTAATGCTTAAGTGCCACACAACCATGAAGAAAAAGTAAACCCCATATAGGAAGAGAGAAGGAGAAAACAAGGGGACGGGAAGGGACCTAACCACTGAAAATAACGACATCCATAGTCAAACATTCAACATCAAGGTGTCTACACCTTGCACACAAACAAACAACCGAGCTGCAAGTGAGAGTAAGGCATCATCAGCGAGACAGCTTCCTTACGGCTTCCACTGCCCCGCGTCATTAAATGCACTCACTTCACAGACAACTCGGACAAACAACAACAACAACATCCACGCCACTGAGCTCGATTAGCCGACATCTCACCTAGAATCTCCAGCCATCGACTCTGTGAGTCGCGAGGACCCCAGCCCGGGAGACGAACTCGATCTACAGTGGCCAACCCCTTGGTGAACCACTTCATTTCCCTACGCCAGGTCAGTATGTGTCCACCTCGCACCTTACACCAGTCGGTCGCAGTGTCAGCGAACAGTGCTCGGTGTGGAAGACGGCTAACTAGCATCATTACTACATGACCTAACCATTTAAGTCTGTGCAAACATAGTGATTGGACAAAAGAACCACAACATGTTAGAAGACATGCTAGAATGGGCTGATTTTCTTAAGAAATAAATAACCCGGAAAGTTGCCGATGCAGACCGAGAGTCATCGTCTGCGTCTAGGGAATCTAGGCAGGTTTATGAAAGCGGTAGGTAGAACCACTTGAAAGGAGAGTAGAAGGCCAGTGATCAGTCGTAGGGGAATTTCAGGTTACAATCGAAAATATAAAAAAAACAGCAATCACCACATCGCAAAAATATTGTTCGTCCTTTTGTTTTCCATTCACAATGCTACGAATGTCCTTCTGACGTGGTAAATGTGTTCCTTTCCCCCGACTCGTAATTGCTTAACGTGGTCCTACAGCTTAGTTCACATATCCAGTGAAGCCACAACAATGTCGCAATTAACTTTCATCCTTCCCTTTGTTTCCAGAGGCACCTAAGCAGTTACAGTTCGTTCCGCTTGTGTTTTTCACACATCCTGAAAACATTCTAAAGTTCAAACACGAGATTAATCAATGGCCACCTATCAAGCAGTACTGAATGTCAGAAAATTTTCCATAGTTTAGTATATACAGACGTCTAAAACTATGGGCTTACCTGTCTTTTCTAACATCAAGTATTAGGAAACTAAACTATGATAATACGGAAATCGGAAAAATCCTGATAACATCAGCATGAAACCCACCTGATTTGAATGACGGTCCATCGTTATCACTAAGCTATCATAAACGAAATATGAAAACCCAACAAAGGATAATATATAACCAGGCTCACGGGCGAAGAGAATAAGGCCACGCTCACTAACTTGGCTTTGGGACAGCTCCTTTTCAACTCTGGCCAGCTGAGCAGCCAAAGAAGCGAGTTGTTTGGACAGACGAGATTCTCTCGTGTTAGCCTCATCTAATTCTTTCAGAGCTTCATCGCGTGCTGAGCTGGCTGTCTTGAGTTGCACTTGATTTTTGGTGAGTTGTAAAGCGACTTTGTCCAAGTTCTTGCGCAACGCATCCAGTTCGTCCGTATACACTCGGCCCAAGTCATTGAGTTTGTTCTGACAGAAATGAAAAAGAACCAAAACTACTGTCATTCTTATCGGGAAAACACGGAGACAACAATTGCAAGATAGTTCTCTGTATATGCTAAACGGGCACGGAAAACGAACGTAACCTGAATAACCATAGGTCAATGACGTGTGACCCAGAAAAAAAGTCAAACGTTGAGCATCGAGTCTAATTGAAGGCACATAGATAAGTATACCTTAACGCTCGCTTAAAAGCGTATGAACGACAACCAATTTCACACTCGTCAAACCTCAGCTAAAAAAATCACAAAGGCAAACAACCAGGAAATGCATGGACGACGATCAAAAATACAACTCCGCCTTGAAAAAGCCCAGATTTGTTGATTTGAAAAGTTGAACTGCTGCCCTCATAAGCAACTGAACACACATCGCAACTGCTCTACTTTTGATTGGTTGCGAATGAAGTCATCATGTACGGATGACGATGGATTTTATCCGTTAGCAAGATAGACCACATACCTGTGAACCCAAATACATCCATTTTTCCCACAAGTTCAGGTGATGCAGCTGATTCTATCATAATGGAATGCAAACAGTTGGTGACACCGCACTCTAAAATAAGAACATCCAATCAAGACACTGGCCAAACAAACTCCTGATGAGCAATGTGTTTGGATATCAGACTGCGTTGTAAAGTATTGAACTCTATCTGTATATACAAAAAAGGACCATTCCGATACCAAGGCACACTTGAATAGCACGCTGATCCACACTTCAGCAGTGGTTTGAGATACTAAAAGTGTGGCTTCATAACTGCATTCTTCGTGTGAGGTTCACCCCAACTAAATGTCAAGTTAAAAACAATAATCATCACAAAGCACGCACGCAAAAAATGACGCACCAACACAAAACATTCGCTACTGTACACCAACCTTGATGGATTCAGCCATGAGATCTAAATCCCCAGTTAATTCGGGTGACAGAAGATTTCCTTGAATGAATTCAATATACCTCGCGAGGCGATCATTCAGATGCTGAAGTTCTTCCTTTTCTTTCATGCGTGACATGGCAAGAGCAGTCGATGTTCCATCAGTCTTGTCACTGCCAGGGTGATCGCCCTCTTCTGAACTGGCATCGGTCGACTGTCCCTCAGGAATAGGCCGCCGAGACAAACGGGAACGCTGTCGTCGCGACTGGAATACAGTAGAATAATGATATTAACCAAAGGTCCAATTCGATCATAGGGCAGAATAAGATTTCAAATGTTTGCTATGCCATGAATGCAAGGAGACCGCCGTTCGGAGCTGACATTTGGCTGAAACTACCTTTACCCTTTTTCTTACGCACAGTACTTTCGACCACAACCTTTTGCTATCAAATACAAACTCTCGACGATCTTGGGTGAACATTAGATCACGTTCGTTTGTCTTGAAGAAACAATTCCACGTGGAAATGCACAATAATTCATTAAGTGAGAAGAAACCCAAGGTCAACCATGAGCGAAACTAAACAGTCGCGAAAAGCAACACAGTCGTTGCAGCTTACACAGCACAGTTCAGTCTGAAATTGACACCTGAACTGATTGTACCTAAGAATGATGACTAAAAGTAGCGGACGATCTACCCATACGTGCAAGAGTGAAAACAATCGGTAACCACTCAGTTCTGCAAAGATACTCCACTGATAACCTCTATTGTGAAACTGGCTTAACAGGATGTGAATGATGTATCTATGAAAATTAAATGAGGCAGTGTCACCTAACATCGACCAACTTACAACCTAACGGTAGTTCCACTTGCGAATTCCCGGAACAAAAATATAGACAACCTATCGGTTGAAAAAGAATATAAGCACTGAAGGCTAGTGGTGAGCACCATTCTAAGTACAGAACGCACGAAACAAACAACCGCTGTTACGTACCCTTCACCCACAAAGAGCACACATAGACCTCAGCAGTGCCACGTTTTACCTAACCTCCTTTAAGAAGTCAGTGGCTTCAGTGGGAGACGAAAAACTGAGTTAGAAGTAACCTTAGGTTGAAAATATTGCAACTGTACGCCGAGAACGTGAATAAAGACGTCACATTACATGTCATGGCTATCCTGGAAGGCTGTTGGTTCTTCTATCAAGTACTCCGAGAAACTTCCGCAAGGTAGAAATGACCATTGATAAACACTCATCACGGAGCACATATTCAGTCAATCATACAGAAAGAGACGGTGTGGTCAGAATTCACAGAATTCATCGCCACCTTTGAAGAAACTCAAGAAAGATTGTTTGCACATTGAACCTTGGTGCGTTTTTGCCGTTTATGCCTACACGTCACTTCAGTTTTCGACGGAAGCATTCTCCAAAATATCGGAAATGAACATTACTTCTAACGCACCCAACCTAATGAGTTCCCTCAGATAGATCTAACTATTTCAGGAAGTCGTTGCACCAATTGCTGAACCACCTTTCATGTACATATATAAATGTAACACGAAATCTAACTCGACAATAGGTAACATAATGTGGATAGAAAGATATCAATATATCACACCTGTGAAGTCACTACACGAAATGTATTGACTGCTGTTCTGTGCCACATCAGACAACATCTTTGACCACAGACGTCGGAACCTTTGAAATTCCGAAAGAAAAGACGTTAATCTGATAAAGTAAGCCTCAGAGTCGGCTGTTTCATGGGTCTACACCAAGTCGCCATCTGAAAATCGCGGTGGCCTTTCCAAATGATCCCAAGTTTCATCCATAGGGCTCCACAGGACAAAATGTGGTGTAAAATAGGAAGCACATGTCCAAGGTAACGATGTGCAACCCTACTAGCCTTACGCTGTTTGTCAGCACTACCAAAATTCAGGAAAAATTAGTTGGTAACTCAATGAAAAACACCTCATGTCTCGGGATATCCCGATTAAACCATCTTCAGAGTCACTGTGTACAATTTCGAATTTACGATTCAGTGCCCAACAGTAAGTATAATTTCAAGCGTTGGCAATGTGAATGACGTTTCGCTTTAGTAACTCACGGAATGGTGGAAACCTATTCGACATATCTGCGGCGACCCTCTATAATAGACTTCAAACACTGCCCAGTGCTCGCTGGGAACTTAATCACCACCAGTTGCACACATTGACTGCCAGTGTTGCCGGTAAGCATAACATTACGCTCGATGTGCATAAGTCTGATTGACTAAGCGTCAATCCAACAGGGGGAGACAAACACAGTTGACAAGTCAGAAAGAGTGGACGAAAGCAGGAAAGATGCGAAGATTCACAGCGATAACAAAAAACATAAAGACTAATATTGATATACAGATTGGGAATAACACAACGTTTCGAGCAAGTTGTAATACTCTACGTTTCAACCACCTTGGGTGGCCTTCCTCAGGAGTGTTGTAATCGATTACAACACTCCTGAGGAAGGCCACCCAAGGTGGTTGAAACGTAGAGTATTACAACTTGCTCGAAACGTTGTGTTATTCCCAATCTGTATATCAATAACATGTTAAACACGACGTCCAAACTATTCAACTTCATTCGTACTACATTTGGTGCGGATATCTTATAAAGACTAATACTTGTCAGCATAACACTAAACGTGATGTTCGAATTTCTGTCGCTGCCTTTAATGGATTTCGTTCTGTCCTACAAGAAATGTGTATAATAATAGCGAAGGACGGTGATGGCAACGAACATGATAGTTTCATCACTTAATAAAAGTTGCGGTCCAGTCTCCAGTCGACGATGGTGCAGCGTCTTTTGAACTTTCACCAAGAAGCTGGTAAAGCCAACTGAGGCCGAAATTGGTGCTAATTTCTCCGTACCCCGTGCCAAATCACGGGCTATCTACCGTGCTCCATTTTCCACTCACGCCCATAAGGCGTAAGCGAGACGCTGGATAGAAGTGTTGAGACCACGTAACCAGTTAAGGGAGATTGAGTCCCGTACGAGTAGGATACCGGTTGCTGGCACGCTTCAATGTAAATCGTCAGTAGTCACATGGTGACAATGCCACATAGACGATGCTCCGGAGAGGACTTTCAAAAACAGAAGGCTTACAAATATTACCACCATGAAGTGGCTAGACTTCGCAGCCATGGAGAAGTGCAGCCCACACAATCGTGTAACACGCCCCACCTTTTGAGGAGAAACAGGTGATATACCGACGTTGAAGTTGTCCCAGGGTGAGAAAAGCTAATCGAGATGAAACGATGAGGAAGATCTCTTCTTCACCACCATTTCCAGTAGCGATACAGGCTTCGGTGGAAACTTGTAATCGTATTCAATGTTGAAACAAAGCGGTCGGTAGGATGGAGGCTAGTCTGTTGTCAAGCTCGGTTTCGGAGTTGATCAGCAAGGCTGGTGGTGGTGGTGGGACTAGTGGTTTGTTTCAGTCTACCTGATAAGGCTTGCCGAGTGAAAAAAAAAACAAAAAGTGTCAGTATCCTGACATAAACCCACGTGCGATCAGAGCCACAGCAGGCTGACCAGGAGGGACAGCAACCTAGAAGAGGATCTCATCTTCAGCAATGTGATGTAATAAACGTGAACCAACGCACGTGAAGAACAAGAAAAGGGGTTAGACAGTGAATGAATGTTTTGAGTGACAAAAGTGCATACCAGCGAGAAGCAGAGGATCGCATGAGCGTACTCTCAGGAGTCCGTACTTGGTGCTTGTCTCAGCAAAACCGCCGAGGTCGATTTCAGCAGCTAGGTGACGACAAACGAACTCGAATCACAATATCACCTTTAGGTGCTCGCTGTAGATCAAGAGAACGTTGGCAGAACCGACTTCTAACCACTTCCCAGCCCCAATAGTAGATATTAATACTAAATAGATTTTAGAAACGGTGACTGAATGCGTGTCTGCCAGAAGTAACGTCCACCAGCGGCTAAGGTTTATAAGTTACGGGTCAAGCCTGTCTGTTGTCCTATGCAGTGTGGGGACTATAAAAAATAATATTTTGATAGTCGCATCCATCTGTACTTTTTCGATGATTTTGGTTTTGCACCTGCTTTTGTTTTAGTCAAGCTACCCATTTTGTAACATCCGACCCGGGGGTAAATACACAACTCGCTCCGTGCCTCGCTAGCATGACGTATCTCTCTGTACACTCCATTTTCCAGGGTCGGTAATAATACACGGAGTTAACGCGCTGAGTTTTGGCTTTTCATTGTCGATCGGTTGTCGATAGTAAATTCTGACTGGGTTTTATTTCGTTGGATCAGTTCCAACAATTTCGCGTACATTACACGAATTACCATTGTGTTATCCAGTACGGAACTGACAGAGTGTGTAGCAGGTGTATGACCAACGGTAGCATGGATCGAATTCGTGGAAGCGCCAGAATGAATGGGGATGGTCACGGGCCACTGTCGTGTAGATAGATTGTGTTGTACCGAAGTCAGACACAAGTTTACAACGGTCCGAGTGACTACGCCCGACCTATACTGCTACCTTGACGTGGTGGTCGGGCTTGTGTACTGTTTTGATCCGGCGGGCTATGCTGACTAGGACTCCGGTCCTTCCAGGTGCAACCTTGTCAGACAGGCCAAAGGGGAGCAGTCAGACGAAAAGCAGTTACACTC